>JANAVB010016195.1:29019036-29216536 GCA_029216955.1 Iris pallida
GGGATTTGTTGATGAGATGTGCTCGTTTCTTTCCTGACTGGATCGTTGACAAAATATTACAGATGTTAGCCCTGAGGATACATACCCTACTTGCTATGGATCTGGAGAGGGATTAGCTACGTTTGGTCCCGACTCTCAGGAGTGATCGAGAAATTAGTTTAGTAGACTTGCTCTAAAATTTATGTTTAGAACTTGAGTTGTAATAATTGAGAGTTGACTTATTTTGAGTTGTTTTGAGATATTATCATTTAGTAGTTTTTATTCGTTTTCTTTTAGTTATAGAATTCTGTGTTATCCTATCGTGCTTAGACTTTGATTGAGTTATATTATTTCTATACTTGTCCTCCGTTCGCAGTTGAGATTTAAAGACAAGTATATTATATAATTGCGTGAGTTGTTTTAGATAGTGACCTAGAACGGTGTTCTACCGTCGATTCCGCGGCGTAGGCTGGACGTTGTTACGCACTTGTACCCTTACACTGTGTGCGGGTCGTGACATGCAACTACCTCAGGAGGGTTACTACCTCCTGAATAATAGTAGGTAAAAGTACAACCTCATTCATCTCCGTAATTGCAACTGCTCTCAGACGACAGGCTCTAGTCATGGGTGCCATACTGGAAAGATAGATGGAAACAAGAAATCATCAAGGCATGCAAGGCAAATTATCATTCACTACAATTATTAAAGATAGAAAATATTAGAATAAAGCATAAGTACTAATTATAATGGGTTACTACTTCTAATACCAATGATACACTATAATCCCAGGACATGAGCACACTTACTTACTGATACACACAACTCAAGGTAATATACTAACACTTCTAGGATTCTATCTATTGGCACTAGAAGGGTACTTGTTCTGGGATGTTTACCCTACTAAGAACTACTCACAAACCCACAAGTTACACTCCCAATAATCTACACAGTTATCCAACTTGACACACCTATCTATAAGTCACCAACTACTGCACTATCTAGTAAACCTCAGAACTGAGGATGTTAACCTCTATAAGAGCGAAACTAGAGGAACTAGGGTATTTATATCCTGAGCTAATAAGGTGATGGAACAGAACTCAGTGATAATAGGGTTGAAAAACGGAGACGATATATTAAGAACCAATTTAAAATACAATCTGATAATCATACACATCTACTCGTAATCATGTTACCTAAAATCTTCGCCACGCTAGTAAGAATAGCTGCAGTAAACGATAGAGTCCATAACTAAGGTATATAGCCCGATATCATGTTATCTAAAAATTTTACCATGCCAACCGGTATGGCTGCGAGAACCTCTAAATTCCATAACTAAGATAAGTATACCTCAAATTAGGCTTTATGTCTTTGCCACACCAGCTACTACGACTGCAATAAACTTTAGACTCTATAATTAAAGCAGACATACCTTTCACATTGTCCTCATCAAAAATATATAATTCGTCTTAATACAAAATCAAAGTTAACAACGAACACCAAGAATAAATTTTCAACAACGAACAAGGAACAGTAGACGTAAACAAGTGGAAACAGATTTTGAAATAGGGTTTATAGTGAGATTCTCAGGGGTCGTCCCATGAATCTCTCAAGGAGTCCTAATTGTGATTGAGTATTCTCTCATACTAATATTCTATTTTCTATATTCTATCGCAGGATCGCAGTAGTACAGCCTACGCCGTAGTCGTTGCACTACCACGATATCGCTCTAATTACAAAGCCTGGCCTGCATGGGTCACTATAAATATGTGTCACGACCTACACCCAGAATAAGGGCACAAGTACATGGGTACGTCCAGCCTATGTCACAGTATCGGCGGTAGAACGTTATCTAAGTCAACGTTACTAACTAACACATCTCACAAATATATATATATATATATATATATATATATATATATATATATATATATATATATATATATATATATATATATATATATATATTGTCACGACCCGCACCCGTATTTCGGATACGAGACGTGTCCAAGTCCAGCCTACGCCGCAGTGGTGGCGGTAGACCGCTGTCTAGTACATAAACAAGTCACAGAGGCAATCTAGATCTCATCCACAAGATATGATACAATCCACTAACACAAATGAAACTGAATAATGAATGATAATATAAATAGAGTATCCAGTTTATCAAGAATTTGCAATTACGTCCGGTGGACACAAATCCACTACCAATAGACGATAATAACATAGAAACATGGAAATGAAATAACTGAGTCCAAACTGTCAAAAGTACCCTCAGCTGCAGTGGTATCGTGGTCCAAGACTAGCTCCAACTGCTCGTGTGCACCTGGCTGAATACTCGGCTAAACCTGAAGAGATCATCAGGTCCTCATAGGACTAGCAAGATACATAATATACAAGCCAACATGTAACAGTACAATATACAGAGAAGTAAAGAACAATCAAGCTATCCAACGAGACAAGGTGGACTAAGACACAAGATCTAAATACAAGGATCCTAAGACACTGGCATGCCATACTAGAAATCGCTACTAGGTCAAAGCTATAGACTGCAGTTAAGGCAAGTACTCACAATCTATAGTGTCTCAATCGCAGTCAAGGCAAATACTCACAACCAAGACGGTAGCCAATCCTAGTATAAAATCCTATAGATCGTAGTCAAGGTAAGTACTCACAATCTATAGAATGTCAAAGTCAAGTCCTACTCAAGTCATGTCAAGTCAAGTCAAGGCAAGTTATAGTCAAGTCGAGGAAATCATGGTGTAGGACTAGACGACTCTATCAAGCAATACGTATGAGACTATCACAGTGTAACAGGTAGAAAAATATCATAACAGAAAAGGAACAAGAAACTAGAAACATGTAAAGTAAAACCATAACATGATGAGCGTACAAGACATGGAATAAAACAATCACGAAAGTAAGAAAAAGGATAGCAGCGAGAAAGTAAACATGCATATAAATTGTATTGTACGAGTTGGCAAGGTATACTTGCCTGTGGTCCTGAGCCGTGGATACGGTTCGGTGTTGAGTCAGAGTCCACAGCACCTGTTTATAAATTTATAGCATCAATATGTAATTAAAACAAGTCTGCTTAATTGTTTGCTAGGTTTCTAGGTCATTTTACCCTATTTTGGTTTTCTACTCATATAGGTTTGAGAGTGACATTGGGTTGGTATGGTATTCAGGATTTGTAACCCTAAGACACACATATTTAACTCATATTAGGACTTTGTACATGCCTGAATTGAGCTAATAAATTGATGTATACAAAAGAAGATAATAATGGAAATACCAAAACATCTTCGTAATGGCCTACAATCCGTAGCAACCTTTCTTTGCATCCTATTTGAATGGATTTGAATGAGAAATGGTTGGCTCTAGAGCATGAGAAAACTCCCTAGAAGAGTTGGTAATAGTATGGTCAGATGCAATCTGACATCAGTCCTCTCTATTTGTGCCAAATTTCTATCCGGCAGGGACTGAACATAAATGTTTAATGGACTGCACACAAGATGGAGAATGGCAGGACATAATATATTGAGGACTGAACCATTACAATGAGGATTGAATCCACAATAAGTTCCTTATATCAGTCAGTCACTAACCGATCTCTACTGCTACCACCTGAATTTGATGTTAACATAGAACTAGAACAAAAGGGACTGATACATATAGTTAAACCTACTGAACAAGATCGATAAGGGACTGAATGGTAGGAGATGTGACTCATACAACGCATCCCAAGTGAACTGAAGACTGAACATTAAAGGAAGGACAATCAGACAAGGGTTGGCATTTGCTCTACTCTGTTTTACTGATACATGCCAACTCCGGGGTTAGTATTATCTAACTTCCTTTCTGAAAGCACTTAATTCCTGTGCCCTCCAACCCCAGTTCTGATACAAGGCTATCTTATGCTCAACACTGCCCAGGTTAAGGTGCTGCTGTAGATGAGTTGAGGGTCCAAGTCTCATTATTAATCTGACACAAGGGTCATAGTATATTATACTACATACCACCTGAACTAAATGTCAACTAAGTTCATGTTTATCGTAGTCGAAAGGGCCAAAAGAAATCTTAAGTTTTAGTTAAATAAAGACTTCAGTTCAAGTTAATTTCCTTTATTGAAGATTTTGGGAAAGTATGAAAGTCAGGCATCGAAAGAATAGCAATGAACATTTAATTAGAATTGTGATATATGCTTCATAAACTATAAAGTGTTTGCAAAAAGTCATCTACTCACCTATTACTGAAACTTAGGATAAAGCAGAATAATGCTACTAGGCATATCAGGGACTTGGCCACCCATGGCTAATGGAAAGATGCCACATTCGAAATTCCTGCAAGCTTTCTGTCCTTTACAGATATCTTAGTATCTTAACAGGCATATTTATCAGGCATCCTTCATTGGCTTGTGCACTACCAGCTGGTATTTACTTCTCTAACCTGTAAAACCCTATTTGAACCTATTTTTTACTAAAATTCATGGTATTCCCCTTAACCGATGCTACGGCTCGACACTAGATGGTATGAAAATGAGGGCTTGACTGATATGAAGTTAAGACCCATGTGTCGTGAAGTTAATGCTCATCAAATTAAGACTCCTATTGATGAGTTAGACTATGTTCTGTTACTCAACTAATAATCTGTAGGTACACTTACTTCTACTGTTACCCTCATCATACTCTAGATTGGGGTCCCTTTGCCAATTGTTTCCAATATACTTCTTATTCCTAGATGGGACTCCCTTCCTGCTATCTGCCACTGAACTTCACTATAACTATACAGTGAGAAATTATACATACAACATTCTCATGTACTCTGATATATGTCACGAATTTGAAGTACATGTAAAGGCTAGAGGAAGATATGTCAATTCTCAACATGTCTTAGGAACTTCGGATAATCATCCATTGTAGATTATCTCAGGAATCGAGGATAAAGTTTGTTGACATCTAATACTTACACCAACTGGAGAACTCCAAAAATAACCTGATTGGTGTAATATCTGGAAACATTCTGTATAGAACCTGTAAGTATGCTAGGTTATACAAGTCTGAATCAACTCCTTCACACAATAGGCCACAGGAACTCCTATCTAATAGACACACCCACACAGGCTTCCTGATATCTATGCTATATTTCATATGCTGACTTTTACTTGGCTCTGCTCAATGCTCTAACTAACAATTTAATATATAGGCATAACCCAAACTGGACTGAATAAGATAGAGTGTGAACAATGCAAAGATGGGCTAAATACATACCAGTTTACTCGCGCCCCTACCTGGAACGAAATCATTGTTTTCAAAAGGACAGAAACTTAATCCTAAGGGGATTGATATAGTGTAAATCTGAGAATAAATATTCAGTGGAGGCTTGAGCTATGAGTTGGAGCTTTCCTATGTAGCAGGTAATTTAGGGTATACAAGGGAAGGTGGTGAAGGGTATTGAAGTGTTTGCCCCAATCCAGGCAGTAGTAAACAATGCCTACATGCGAAGGGGTGGGTTGTAATGAATCTAGTGAAGTCAAGTCATGGTGTGTGATAGGATTATGGGTTAAAGGATCACAACCAAATTCATGGGCTTGACTGAAACAAGGTATACATATATACATATATATAGGAACCCGGTACAATTCTCTGTTACACACAGTGCTTGACAGGTTAGTGTACAACACTGGTACCAAGTATGGCAACCTTTGGTGTTGCCTACTAGCCAATGGTCATATGAACCCCCAAACTACTGATACACAAAACAGGGCATAATGCCAATAGTAATTGTACACCAAGGGTCAAGGTTGTCCCTGTCAATACCCCCCTCCTCCTATCAATGCCTAATGGTGTGAATTATCATTGCATCCCAGGACAGGACTTGGGCTGATGTATCATCCACATCTCATGCTCGATACATGGTTACATCCTATAAGTCCTTGGTTGGACATTTAGTCGAAGACCTACCCCTCTCGTCTTAGGTTGATTAATAACAGCGATTACAAGCCTAAGAATAGATTAATTCAATAAATCAAGGCCATGGTGGGGAATGGTGACCTGTCAATGGTTTGATTTGCTTCAACTCTTCGAGCAGTTCTTCAATGCAGCACGGAAGAAAGCTCGAAACAGAAATTAGGGTTCGGGAATAGGGCTTTGATGATCTCTCATACT
Source organism: Iris pallida (assembly GCA_029216955.1). Lineage (NCBI taxonomy): Eukaryota > Viridiplantae > Streptophyta > Magnoliopsida > Asparagales > Iridaceae > Iris > Iris pallida. The sequence continues at coordinate 29,025,181 of JANAVB010016195.1, forward strand.
TATACTAGGGTTTGGATGGATTTAAACTCTGATTCGGATTTGATTCTCCGGGATCTGATCATATCTCCTGGTACGGAGTTGGTTTGAATTCGAGAGGCAAACGGCTACTTGGTGTTTGAATTAACACATTTGCGTTTAAGACCTTGGGTGTTTTGGAGTTTAAGCTGTGTCCAAAACCTATTAGTGGCCGTTTTAGCCTTTAAATTGGAAGTTTGCAACCTAGCCCTCCCAATCTGGATATTTGTAGAACCACTCCATTCTTTATTATTTCAAAAGTAATGATACGTGTATATATTGTGTATATATATATGATTATTCAATTTTTTTTGCATTAGCTAATAATTTAGTAAAATAATAAATAAGAAAAAAATGGAAATTTCGGGTCAAGGGCTCACAAACCTACGCACCTTAAAATAATTTCGTCCTCGAAATTCAAATAAAGCTATGATATAAATGAATAGTCGAAACTTGTTGTCACTAAAATATTTTCATGTTCTCACAAAATCTAATAGAGGACTCTCAAGGGTACTTATTATTATAATCTATTATGAACTTCCGTCAGCTCCTCCTTGTAGTGCTGGCTCATCCTCCATGATCTTGGGAAAATCTTGCCCTCCGGGTGCTACAAGTCGACGCCTTGGGCAATCTCGCAACTGATGCTGATCCGAACCACAGTTTAAACATTGGTCCAGTCTCCGGCGGTCGTCGCTCTCACTGTGTCCCTTCTTTCTGCAATGCTGATTTGTTGGAAGTTCTCGATTCGAGGTGTCTCTTGACTTCTGGTGATGCTGTTGTGCTGGAATGTTAGGGTGTTTCACCGCTCCTGATCGACTGTTGCCTCCTCCATACGTGTCTAGGTCTCTTTTCCTCTTGTGCTTCAATTCTGTCTCTACCGCCTGTGCGACCTTCAAGATCTTCTCGTAAGTTGTGGCCTGGCTGGTAGCGATGGATATGCGAATTTTATATAAAAGTCCTTTCCTGAACTTCTTGGATTTGGCTGCAGGGGTCAAGGCATCTGCAAAGCGGCTGAGGAGGGAGAACTCTACGGTGTATTTGTCGACGGAGAGGTTGCCCTGTTCTAGGCTCTCGAAATCGTTCTCCAACTCTTTACGGGCTGTTTCAGGATAAAACTTCGTCTTGAATATCTCTTTGAACTCCTCCCAAGTCACGTCTGGCACGGTGAACCGAGGCTCGTCTCTATACCACGTACGGGCGATGTCGTAAAGCTGTATGCTAGCATTCTCGACTTTTAGGTCTTCAGGAACTCGAACCCTCCGAAGTTTGCGGTCTTCGTTCTCTAACCACTCATCCGCGTAGAGAATCCCTTATGTTCCTTTGAATTCTTTGGGCCTGAGGTCCATAAAATTCTTGGACGTTCCAAGGCGCGGTCGTGGAGCGTCTCTAGTCTGGATAGCCTCTCTCAAAGTATCGCGGAAGACGTCAGCCTGTCGCATCTGAGAAGTCATGAGCTGCTGGAAGATCCCGAGGATGGTAACGTTGTCCAGCGGAGGTGGCGGAGGCAGAACATGTGCAGGATATATGGCAGGCACTGGATACGTTGCTGGTACAGGGTGCATGGTAGGTGCTGGATGTGGAACATATGCTGGCTGGAAGGGTGCAGGCGGATGGAAGGGTGCTGGTGGAGGAAACTGTGCTGGAGGTGGAAAGTCATCTCTGCGGAATTGCATTTGAGCCGGGTCACCGTGATGAGTAAGCTGGCCTCCCTGTGTCGGCGGAGTCATGTACGAGAAGAATCCTCATATAGCCGGTAGGGTGTTCAGGAAAGCGTTATTCCTGTCTTGAGAATCTATTTACTGCAATAAAAGGAAACATTAGATGGCACGAAGATTTCAAGCAGGATGCAAGTCAAAGATTCAAATAGAAATGAAGGACAGAGATCAATACTGTTTTCAAGACACGTGGATGAGATCCTAAGTTTCTAATCCTATGTGCAGGCTCACGACGGCACAGTAATATAACCGAAGTGATTAACGAAGACCTGCATGGGCCACCAAAAAAACTTGTCATGATCCACATCCGTATTTCAGATACGTGACGTGTCCAAGTCCAGCCTACGTCGCAGTGTAGGCGGTAGACCGCTGTCTAGTACATAAACAAGTCACAGAGGCAATCTAGATCTCATCCACAAGATATGATACAATCCACTAACACAAATGAAACTGAATAATGAATGATAATATAAATAGAATATCCAGTTAATCAAGAATTTTCAATTACGTCCGGTGGACACAAATCTACTACCAATAGACGATAATAACATAGAAACATGGAAATGAAATAACTGAGTCCAAACTGTCAAAAGTACCTTTAGCTGCAGTGGTATCGTGGTCCAAGACTAGCTCCAACTGCTCATGTGCACCTGGTTGAATACTCGGCTAAACCTGAAGAGATCATCAGGTCCTCAGAGGACTAGCAAGATACATAATATACAAGCCAACATGTAACAGTACAATATACAGAGAAGTAAAGAACAATCAAGGTATCCAACGAGACAAGGTGGACTAAGACACAAGATCTAAATAGAAGGATCCTAAGACACTGGCATGCCATACTAGAAATGGCTACTAGGTCAAAGCTATAGACTGCAGTTAAGGCAAGTACTCACAATCTATAGTGTCTCAATCGCAGTCAAGGCAAGTACTCACAACCAAGACGGTAGCCAATCCTAGTATAAAATCCTATAGACCGTAGTCAAGGTAAGTACTCACAATCTATAGAATGTCAAAGTCAAGTCCTACTCAAGTCATGTCAAGTCAAGTCAAGGCAAGTTATAGTCAAGTTGAGGGAATCGTGGTGTAGGACTAGACGACTCTATCAAGCAATACATATAAGATTATCACAGTGTAACAGGTAGAAAAATATCATAACAGAAAAGGAACAAGAAACTAGAAACATGTAAAGCAAAACCATAACATGATGAGCGTACAAGATATGGAATAAAGCAATCACGAAAGTAAGAAAAAAGATAGCAGCGAGAAAGTGAACATGCATATAAATTGTATTGTACGAGTTGGCAAGGTATACTTGCCTGTGGTCCTGAGCCGTGGATACTGTTCGGTGTTGAGTCAGAGTCCAAAGCACCTGTTTATAAATTAATAGCATCAATATGTAATTAAAACAAGTCTGCTTAATTGTTTGCTAGGTTTCTAGGTCATTCTACCCTATTTTGGTTTTCTACTCATATAGGTTTGAGAGTGACATTGGGTTGGTATGGTATTCAGGATTTGTAACCCTAAGACACACATATTTAACTCATATTAGGACTTCGTATATGCCTGAATTGAGCTAATAAATTGATGTATACAAAAGAAGATAATAATGGAAATACCAAAACATCTTCGTAATGGCCTACAATCCATAGCAACCTTTCTCTGCATCCTATTTGAATGGATTTGAATGAGACATGGTTGGCTCTAGAGCATGAGAAAACTCCCTAGAAGAGTTGGTAAAAGTATGGTCAGATGCAATCTGACATCAGTCCTCTCTATTTGTGCCAAATTTCTATCCGGCAGGGACTGAACATAAATGTTTAATGGACTGCACACAAGATGGAGAATGGTAGGACATAATATATTAAGGACTGAACCATTACAATAAGGATTGAATCCACAATAAGTTCCTTATATCAGTCAGTCACTAACCGATCTCTACTGCTACTACCTGAATTTGATGTTAACATAGAACTAGAACAAAAGGGACTGATACATATAGTTAAACCCACTGAACAAGATCGATAAGGGACTGAATGGTAGGAGATGTGACTCATACAACGCATCCCAAGTGAACTAAAGACTGAACATTAAAGGCATGACACATCAGACAAGGGTTGGCATTTGCTCTACTCTGTTTACTGATACATGCCAACTCCGGGGTTAGTATTATCTAACTTCCTTTCTGAAAGCACTTAATTCCCATGCCCTCCAACCCCAGTTCTGATAAAAGGCTCTCTTATGCTCAACACTGCCCAGGTTAAGGTGCTGCTGTAGATGAGTTGAGGGTCCAAGTCTCATTATTAATCTGACACAAGGGTCATAGTATCTTATACTACATACTACCTGAACTAAATGTCAACTAAGTTCCTGTTTATCGTAGTCGAAAGGGCCAAAAGAAATCTTAAGTTTTAGTTAAAGAAAGACTTCAGTTTAAGTTAATTTCCTTTCTTGAAGATTTTAGGGAAAGTATGAAAGTCAGGCATCGAAAGAATAGCAATGAACGTTTAATTAGAACTGTGATATATGCTTCATAAACTATAAAGTGTTTGCAAAAAGTTATCTACTCACCTATTACTGAAACTTAGGATAAAGCAGAATAATTCTACTAGGCATATCAGGGACTTGGCACCCCATAGCTAATGGAAAGATGCCACATTCGAAATTCCTGCAAGCTTCCTGTCCTTTACAGATATCTTAATATCTTAACAGGCATATATATCAGGCATCCTTCATTGGCTTGTGCACTACCAGCTGGTATTTACTTCTCTAACATGTGAAACCCCAATTGAACCTATTTTTTACTAAAATTCATGGTATCCCCCTTAACCGATGCTACGGCTCGATACTAGATGGTATGAAAATGAGGGCTTGACTGATATGAAGTTAAGACCCATGTGTCGTGAAGTTAATGCTCATCAAATTAAGACTCCTATTGATGAGTTAGACTATGTTCTGTTACTCAACTAATAATCTGTAGGTACACTTACTTCTACTGTTACCCTCATCATACTCTAGATTAGGGTCCCTCTGCCAATTGTTTCTAATATACTGCTTGTACCTAGATGGGACTCCCTTCCTGCTATCTGCCACTGAACTTCACTATAACTATACAGTGAGAAATTATACAAACAACATTCTCATGTACTCTGATATATGTCATGAATTTGAAGTACATGTAAAGGCTAAAGGAAGATATGACAATTCTCAACATGTCTTAGGAACTTTGGATAATCATCCATTGTAGATTATCTCAGAAATCGAGGATATAGTCTGTTGACATCTAATACTTGCACCAACTGGAGAACTCCAAAAATAATCTGATTGGTGTAATATCTGGAAACATTCTGTACAGGATCTGTAAGTTTGCTAGGTTATACAAGTCTGAATCAACTCTTTCACACAATAGGCCACAGGAACTCCTATCTAATAGACACACCCACACAGGCTTTCTGATATCTATGTTATATTTCATATGCTGACTTTTACTTGGCTCTACTCAATGCTCTAACTAACAATTTAATATATAGGCATAACCCAAACTGGACTGAATAAGATAGAGTGTGAACAATGAAAAGATGGGCTAAACACGTACCAGTTTACTCGCGCCCCTACCTGGAACGAAACCATTGTTTTCACAAGGACAGAAACTTAATCCTAAGGGGACTGATATAGTATAAATCTGAGAATAAATATTTAGTGTTGGCTTGAGCTATGAGTTGGAGCTTTTCTATGTAGCAGGTAATGTAGGGTATGTAAGGAAAGGTGGTGAAGGGTATTGAAGTGTTTGCCCCAATCCAGGCAGTAGGAAACAATGTCTACATGCGAAGGGGTAGGTTGTAATGAATCTAGTGAAGTCAAGTCATGGTGTGTGACAGGATTATGGGTTAAAGGATCACAACCAAATTCATGGGCTTGACTGAAACAAGGTATACATATATACATATATATAGGAACCTGGTATAATTCTCTATTACACACAGTGCTTGACAGGTTAGTGTACAACACTGGTACCAAGTATGGCACCCTTTGATGTTGCCTACTAGCCAATGGTTATCTGAACCCCCAAACTACTGATACCCAAAACAGGGCATAATGCCAATTGTAAGTGTACACCATGTGTCAAGGTTGTCCTTGTCAATACCCCTCCTTCTTCTATCAATGCCTAATGGTGTGAATTATCATGGCATCCCAGGACAGGATTTGGGCTAATGTATCATCCACATCTCATGCTCGATACATGGTTACATCCTATAAGTCCTTGGTTAGACATTTAGTCGAACACCTACCCCTCTCTGTTTGCCATGAAATATAAAAGAACAGAACAATTATCGGAGGATCGGACTTTTACTTCACAATATAAACTCGCTTGTACAAAGAAAGCCTAGGGACGAATGCCTAGGTACAGCAATCTAAGTACAATTATTTATTTTATATTTTTGGGGGTGACGATAGAGGCTCGGGAAAGCGACGGCCGCTCTGCCTTACTCCTTGGACGATCGGGTGCAGCCTTGGCTCTGTAGAAGAACTGCTTGGCGTAGATGAAGAAATGCTCTCCTTTCGATCTCTATATATTCTCTCTCTGGCTCTCTGGATCTCTGTGTCTTCTTCTTTGTAAAAATCAGGGAGTCTCCTCTTCGCAAGGGAATGGCACCTTGCTATTTATAAGAGTGGAGGGAATCACTAGAGTTTGCAATGATTGCCCATTCTCAAAAGTCGGCGGCTAAGGATCAATGAATCTGGGCCGTTCATCTTAAATATAATAGATTTGAGCAATTAATGTAATTCCATCAAATCTTTTGTGGATAATTAATGATGATTGACATAAATCCTCCTGATTTGTCATGCCAATCTCGGATCTCCCGCCACGTGTCATTGATTTGCTTGATTACAAATGATCTGAATTGATCCCAATATTTTATTGAGATTTGTTGATGGATTTCGATCGATTTGATGCCACGTGTCCGACTATCATGCCACGTGTCTTAACCGTGAGCCACTGCGGAAATCTGAGCCGCATGAGGATTGCTCCCCATTGAGCCGTATAAGGCTAGCCACGTGTCAGAGCTGCTTAGGACTGGCCCCTGAACATTTAAACTACATGGTGATAATCGGAGCCGCATGAGCGTAAGCGGCCGCGTAATGGGTGGCTTTTCAGTGAGCCGCATGAAGCTAATCCTCGTGAGACGCATAAGGTAGCCTCTGCTTGAGCCGCATAGGATAGCTTCGATCTGAGCCGCATGGGACAGCTTCGGCCTGAGCCGCGTATGGTGGTCTCTACTTGAGCCGCATGCGACTGTCCACGTGTCAAGGCTGCATAAAAGTTTTTGGATTTCGGGGGATCATGTCAGAGATTTTCTTCGTTTCCCTAGGAGTCTGCCATCATGGCGGAGTCATAATTGTATCTTTGTGTCAGAGCTGTCATGTGTCAGAGCTGTCAGCCGTCAAGGCATTTAATACAGTAAAGGACAAAGGGATGTATGCAGGCCACGTGGCTCCTCTCTGAGCCGCATAGAATTTATTCAAGCCGCATAGACGCTTGAGCCGCATGGATCCCTGATCCGCATGAGCTCTCTGAATCGCATAGGGTTCCCTGGCCGCATGGATCTTTCTTTATTCTTTTCCATGCTTCTACAAGACCCCCTTCAAAGTTTTCAATTTACAAAAATGAAATACTTTTAATAAGAAGCATGGCTATGCATAAACTCTTTTGGCCGCATATGACGTCCTGGCCGCATGGATGTCTTCAGCTGTATTGGTTAATCACCCGCATAGACCCTTTGGCCGCATAGGATGTCTGACCGCATGGACTTTTTGCCATGTCATCTTGCTAAGTATGGAAATCTTTTGCATTCAATGTTGTTGATTTGCTGTCAATTTTAAGGCCACTTTTCGGGGCAGGATCCCAGGAGTTTGGTCTTCATTTTAGGCGGCTCGCCTCGATAACCGAAGAGTCAGTTTTTGCGCTGCACGAGAATCGAAGCACCCTGCTTTTGTTTATAAATAGGGACGAGTTCAGTCGGAGGGATTTCTTTACTTTCTCTTTCGTCCCCAACTTTTGTTGTCTCAACTTTCTTTCCTTATCTCCCTTCTCCGACCGTCGGACGAAAATGGCCCCCAAGTCTTCCAAGGTCGCCTCTGCTGCTGCGAATGGCAAGAAAGCGGCTTCTTCGTCGACCGCCATGCCCGAAGTGCACCCTGACGTCCACCCTGGTTTTAAGGGTAAGGATTGGATGAAATGTCAAATACTTTGAACCCTAAGAACCCATGGCTCTGTTGCATAATTTATGCACAAGCCTTCATCCTTCGTCTTTATTGAACTGCCTAAGTTCGATCATGATGGAGTCGCATATGTTGTATGGGCCGCATGACCCACTCATATCCGAGCCGTATAGGGCGTGTCCTGTGTTTGAGCCGCATGAGAAGGATTTGAGCCGCAGGAGCACTTCTGGATATGAACCGCATGAAGTCTCTTTTAAACGGGGCTGTATATGTTCCTGACGAACTGGACCTCATAAAACTTTGCTAAGTCGCACCGCATAAGCTCTTTTGCTAGATAGAACCGCATAAGTTCAACCGAACCGCATAAGCTATCGAATCAGTGTCACATGGAACTCCCAACTGAATTCGGCCGCATGAGGCTGTGTTGACCCAAGCCGCATAGGCTCTATTGAAGCCGTGCCGCATGAAACCCAGCTGAACTGGGCCGCATAAGGCTTCGTTGATCCAAGCCGCATAGGCTCATAGGAACTTCTTTTTGAGAAACTTTGAGTGGTTTTGTTTTAACCATCTTTTGATCCTGTTTCTTTTGTTCTTTTTCAGTGAACCTCCCAACCAATCCGGCAGGAGAGCTTTTGGTAGGTTCAGCACAATTTGCCGTAGGTGTGCGCCTTGATGGCTTAATTCGACATGTGACGAATCAGCTTCCCACCAATGAGCCTTTGGAGAGGTTGGCTGCCATCAATAACCAGCCTTTCCACTTTCTTTGTACTATGATGAATTCGGGGAGACTGGACGGAGAGTATCTGAAACCAGCCTTTCTCTTCGAGGATGCTCTATCCATAAAGAACCCCCGAGTGCTGGACATTTTTGAGAGCTGGGACTTTATTATGGACGGAGTGGAGATCCATATTCCCGAGATAGAACGGTATTTTCCCCTCTCGTAGTTCAATATGGTGCCGTTGAGCAGAAAAATGGTGGGCTCCCTAACTCCAACCCAATCGGGGATGTTCGTGGGCAACATCCACTATAATAGGAGTACGGGGTCAGCATGTGCGGGCAGGGACTCGGTCAGTCGGAGTGTAATGGGACTGATTTCGGGTACCTTCATAAACGTATCTGGTCCCAACTTCACTTTTACTTTAGCTGATACCTTCCTGAATCAGCTCGCGCGCAAGGGGTCTTATCTTGTTAGTAGGTTGTCGCTGTCGAACTGGATAAACCCCATCCCTACGTGGGTCAACCTTACCTTATGGATCCTGAGGAAGTACGAGGAATTCCTTCGGGAGATTGACCTTTATTATGCCATCCGGGATACCTGTTACGGGTTACCCATTAACAAGCCGTTGTTCATGGCTCTTTTGGAGATGTATAACCGGCGTACGGGGACTTTCTTCGCGCCCGGAGGGGAGTTAGGACTTGCCCTCCATGAAATGCATGATGTTTCTAAGCTGCCGTGGGGGGCGAGGCCTTTGAAGCATACACCCCGACAAACGAAGAATTCGAGGATCTGGATCGACGATTCCCAGGTTTCGTTGCCGTGTACCTGGAACTGCTGTACTACCACAGTATTTGTCACCAAGCGGCTATCAAGAAGAATAATAGTTCAGAAGGGAACGCTCTCCATACTACGTCTTGGGTCTCGTATCTTTTCTAATTCAGTCCCTCTGGCCGGGTTTCTTCTCGAGGTCCTCAGTCCCAGGAGGAGATAAGTCACTTGATGTCGACTGCCAGGAGGTCGAGCTCCACCAGAGACAGATTTGGGAGTCGTACTGACTCCTTCAGCTATTTCCACCACGGTACCCGACAGATGTCAGAGAAGGCACTTTTGTACGGATTCTTGATGGTGTGGCTACGGAATTACGTATTCTCAGGGGGGGCTGGTTCCATTGAAAGGATCAGCCGCCACTTTATTCTCCCGGTCGTGAAGCTGATCTTCAGAGTCAGACTGGCCCTTCTTCCGGCCATGGTGTGTAGCATACACCACGGCCTCCGCACCTTTTTGTCTAAAGTTATTGCTCGCGAGATGACACTGGACTTTAAGCGGTTAGAGCTACCCTACCATTATTTAATGGGGTGGCTATTGATGCATTATCGGTCGTTTATGAGGCCCGGAACAGACGATGATGTTACTGCTGATGACGCCTTCCTTTTTCGATACCGTCGTCAGCCTTGGGAATACGACACCATGCCAGCATGTCGGAGGGCGTTGGCGAGAGTAGACGGGCCCGACTTCTTTGTGTCTCTCCCTCAATTTACCGCTAGAGAAGTGAGGGGTGTACATGTTGACGGCATTGAACCTCCCCTCCTCTTATTTGAGAAACTGCTTCTTTGGCTACACAATATTCGCCCAGCGCACCTGGTATATCATTATCGAAATAACGTACACCTGGAGCCTTATTTGCCTAGCAGGTTTTCCCGCCAGTTTGGGTATAGTCAGCTGTTCCTTGATTGCCCCAGTGCTTTCCTGGGCTTTGAAGGCAGCATGCTCGATGGTATCAAGGCTTGGCATTATTACAATGTGGTCCATACCCGAGCCAGTTTTTTGGTCCCTAATGCTAAGACGTCAGGAGAGATTTTATACATGGCAGCCCTCTATCATGTTGCGGAGAGCAAGCCTCCTGTTAACTTTGACATATGTACCAGCTTTATTGTTGGTACTGGCTTGGCAGAGAAGCCCGAGGGATCCAAGAAGAGGAAGAGAAGGGCGAATAGGGTTCCTGTGCCGAACTCGAAGTCCACCACGGCGGGCGAAGAGGATGATGAGCCGGATGCCGATGATTCGTCGCATTCCTCGGATGAGGAGGGTGGGGGACCAGCCACCTATTGTTCCGAACAAAGATGTGGAGGATCAACCCCCTGCTGCGCCTGGTCCTTCGCACAAACGGAGCAGGCGTATGTCTACTGATGATGGCAGAACCTACTCCACGAAGCGGGCTGCTGTAAGACGCCGCAAGCTGTTTATTGATGATGTTGACGCTGTTTCTGAGGTGATTTGCATTTCAACTATCTTTCCCTTCTTTTTTCTAAAATATGGCTTAATCATTTTTCTTTTGCTCTTTGTAGGCGTCAGAGGAGTCTACTTCTCAGGGCCCGATTGCCGAGGTCGATCCGGTCCTATCCAATTAGGTCAATGATATGTACACCGCTATCCTCTCTACTGGGGTTCTTCCGGAGGCGGCCGAGGAGTCTCACTTTGCTGAGACCTCAACCCATGGGGACGGGGGCTCTACTGCACCTGTCCCTGAGATATCTGAATTTCAACAGGATAATACTGACCTGGCTGGCTCCCTTTCAGGGGCGGCTGGGACAGAGAAACCAGTTGAACTCGACTTGGAAGCCGCGGGTGGGGAGACTATTCCAGCTACGAACGAGCCGCAGCCTCCATGCTCTTCCCCTGGTAAGATAAGCCAAATCCTAACTTATGAGGATGCCTATTTGCTCCATCATCCTGTCCTTCGGGTTACGTCAATTGATGGTAGCTTTGGACGTACAGGTCCTACCCCTTTATTGTCGATGACGGACATTGTCGTGGCGGACTCTACCGGAGGGGATCTGATGGAAGCACGTGTGCCTCATTCTTTTCTAACCTATATTGAGGGGCCTCCAGCTGGGTCGAGTTCGGGAGCCCAAGTGGCGATGCTTTCTGCGCCCTCCTCTGCGAATATGGTCTCGGTGGTTAACCTTTCCGCCCTACCAAGTATCAAAGCTCTTCGGGCGGCGGAAGAAGAGCTAGCCGCCATTCATACATCTTTTCATACAGAATTCGTTTCCCTGGTGACGGGAATGGCAAGTTCTGATACTACTCCTTCGGTACTGCCCGCCACACTCCCTTTGATGTCGTCCTCTACAGAAGTTTTGGATGAAGTGTCCCAGGATGTGGTTGACAGCTTTCACCGTCACCTGAAGAGAGGGATTGAGGCAGCTGTAGAGAGGGGGACTCCCTTTGCTATGGCCCGTCAATGCGCCGGTGGCCAAATTAATATCCTTAGAATACTCCCCGGTGGGGCGGGACTAGCTGCGCTTCTGGAGCCTAAGCAGCTAGAGGCTGATCGTCTTGTGGCCCAGTTGCGCGTACTGTGACAAGCTGATCTATCAGTGTCAATAGATCAAGAGCGTACTTTCCTTACAACCGTGGGGGAAAAGGTAAGGCTTGCTCGAAAATCAATCAAGCCGACTATATTGAAGGACCGCCGTGATCTGACTCAGTTGTACGATCAATGGAGCCGTCGGACTGAAGATTGCACGGCTCGGAAAGCTACTGCCTCTAGCGGGGTAACTGACACCCGGGAGCAGATCCTCGAGCTCCAGAGAAAACTGGCCTTCCTGGAGTCCGAGCTCGAAGCCGCCCGTACTGAGAAGAGGGTTGCTATCCAGGAGGCTGACAGATTTAGTAGAGCTTCTGCCAATCTGGAACTTGCCCTGAAGAAGATGGAGAGTGACTGGCAGGCATATATGTACTTGAATGATGCGGAGCAGTTGTCCATGGAGGCTGAGCGCCGAGCTAGACAGAGGCTTGAGCGGGGTACTACCTTGGTGAGGAACCGCCTCTTTGAATTATGTAATGCCGACCTATAGTCGGCCTTTCCTTCTTTTGTTTCTGTTCTCTTTTTTCTTTTCCTTTTGAGAGGGACATGGTCCCCAAAACATGCAATGCTTTTTTTCGACTTTCAAATAAAGAGTACTTTCCATTCTACCCTTTATTTGTTTTGTTTGTTGTGCCTGTAGTATTATGGTGATGTTTGCCCCTCATGGGGGACTTGTCTGTGGACCTGTTACCCCTGGCATACCTTGGTTTTAGGTACGGGTAACAAGTTTGATTGGGGATACCTAGAACGGTTCCACGGTAATGTTGTCGTGGACGTTCCGAGTATTATGAGAAGGAATGCCATGGAGCAGCTGGGCTTCCGGGGCATGATGAGGAATGATGGGCCTTTGCAGAGAAATTCAGCACAGGACATTTGTGGGCCTATTATCCTTGGCATACCCTGGGTTAGGATACGGATAATAGGATGAAATAGAACCAACATGCTTACTCATAGGTAATAAGGGCATGGCAAGCATGAGGGTTTTCTTACCGCAGAATCTTCCTACTCAGAGGTGATGAGGACATGGCAGGAGTGGACTCAACGGAGGATATTTGTGGACCCATTATCCTTGGCGTACTCCGGTTGTGGGTACAGATAATAAGTCGAAAGGGAATCAACATACTTACTCAGAGGTAATGAGGACATGGCAAGCATGAGGGTTTCTTCGACGGAGCTTCCCACTCAGAGGTAATGAGGACATGGCAGGAGCGGGCTCAATGAAGGGGGGTACATAGGACGACTCAGAGGTAATGAGAACATGGAAGTTCTATGTAGAGGGGTAATTTGTTTTTGGCGGAATTGAGACGACTCAAAGGTAACATCGACATGGTCGTTTTAGAAATTTGTAGATCTGTTACTCTTTTTGTGCACTGGGAGTGCGGGTAGTGGACCATGAGGAAGGAGCTCTTTCAGGACGAGAGTTCAGAGGTATGGTCATACATAACTTTCCACCTAAAGAGTGACCGGGATGTAAGTTCAGGGGTACCAGCGGGTACATAACTCGACAATCCGGGAATTTTGGAATCAAAGTATAAGTTCAGAGGTACCAGCGGGTACATGACTCGATAATCTAGAATATTGTGAAAGTGAGCTCAGCGGTACCAGCGGGTACATGACTCGATGATCTGGAATATTGTGAAAGTGAGTTCAGCGGTACCAGCGGGTACATGACTCAATGATCTGGAAGATTGTAAAAGTGAGTTCAGCGGTACCAACGGGTACATGACTCGATGATCTGGAATATTGTGAAAGTGAGTTCAGCAGTACCAGCGGGTACATGACTCGATGATCTAGAAAATGTCGTTTAGACATAGTATTTATTCAGGAACTTGCCGTTGACGGGCAACATGAGCAAGTCTCCATTTTGTTTTGCGAGGCGGTAAGCACCGTTGGAGAATACGGCCTCAATGATAAACGGCCCTTCCCATTTTGGCTGGAATTTGCCGACGGTTTTGTGAGTCATGACCATCGGCCTCCGGACTGCCAGAACGAGATCACCTACTTGGAATGTTCTGATTTTAACCTTCTTGTTGAAGGCTCCAGAGATGCGTGCTTGGTATAGCTCGATTCGTTGCTAAGCCAAGAGGTATTTTTCATCTAAGGCCTCCAACTCTTGTAGCCGACGACGGTAGTTATCGTCCGTCGTCAATTGGTAAGTAAGGGCGACACAGAGTGTGGGTATTTGAGTCTCCAATGGGAGGACTGCCTCACTCCCATACATCAGGAAAAATGGCGTGTTTCCAGTGGCCGTTCGGACTGTAGTACGGTACGCCCATAAGCATTTACCAAGCTTCTCGTTCTAGTCGCGTTTGTTGGAAGACACAAACTTCTTGAGAAGTTTGATGATTGTTTTGTTGAATGCCTCTGCCAACCCATTTGCTGCCGGATTGTATGGTGTCGAAGTAATATTCTGGATGCGATGCTTATCGCAGAACCGATAGAAGGTGTGGCTTGCAAACTGCGGACCATTATCGTAGATGATCCTTCGGGGCAGTCCAAAGCGATAGATGACATGATGCTTGAGGAAGTTGATTTCGTTTGAAGTCTTTACTTCTGTGAGCAGAACAGCTTCCGCCCATTTGGATAAGTAATCCGTGATCGCGAGCATGAAGCGATGTCCTCGGGAGGAAGGTGGTGTAATCGGACCGATAATGTCCATTCCCCATGCTTCAAATGGCCAAGATGCCACTGTCGAATGTAGAAACTCGGATGGTTGGTGGATGAAGTCCATGTGGACTTGGCAGGCATTGTACTTTCTTGCATAGTCTATCGTATCTGCTACCATCGTGGGCCAGTAGTAGCTCATTCGGCGAAGACGGTCTTATAATTTGGGGTCAGGCTGATGGGCCCCGCAGACACCGTCATGAGCTTCGCGTACTGCTTCTTTGGCTTCTGCGTTTGACAGACACCGAAGCAATAACCCGTCGTAAGATCGCCGATACAGATTTTCATCTCTGTATCGTAGAAGAACCTAAGAGAACGCCTTTCGATGGAGGTAGCTTTCTTTGGGTTCTCGGGCAGGATGTCGTAGACTACGAAGTCTATGAATGGTTGTCTCCAATCTGGCGCTTCTTCGATCGTCAAAGCGGCATAACTCGCCACGACTTGAATTATGTTCTTAGGACAGACCAGTTCGTGGCCTATCACGTCAACCGAATGATGAGTATGGTTCGGCACCGCTAGGGAAGCAACAAGGCCTGCTAGGGCATCGGCTTCAATGTTTTGGAGTCTGGGAACATGTTCGATGAAGAATCCCTCAAATGACGAAATAAAGTTGATCGTTATTTGGTGATATGGGATCATGTCTTCGTGGAGGACTTCGTATGAGCCCTGGATCTGATTGACGATTAACTGCGAACCGCCGTACGCTTCAAGATATTCTGCCCCTAGCTTTCTTACAAGTTGGAGGCCGATGACCAAAGCGTTGTACTCGGCCACATTTTTAGAGTAAGGTTCCGTGAGGGAGTAAGCACAATTGATCACTAATCCGGAAAGAGAAATCAACACTACCCGACTCCAATGACTATGTTGCCCTTGGGTCCAGTTCTCGAAGCACCGTCGAAGAACATTCGCCATATATCATCGTGGGAGGTCACATGTGAGTCGGCGACCTCATCTGGGATTCCTTCATATATTCTGGACGACTCTGAGCCTGGGTGGGATGCTAAAAAGTCTGCCAGAGCTTGACCTTTAACAGCTTTTTGCGGGACGAAGACCATATGATAAGGGGACAGCAATATTGCCCATATGGCGAGGCGGGAGCTGATCGCCCCTGGTTTAGTCATGAGGACCCTGAGAGGGTTGACTCGTGAGATCACATGTATGGTTTATCCTGTGACATAGTGACGCATCTTTTGAATGGCGAACACCAGGGCGAGGCATTCCTTCTTGTAAGCCCCTGGTTTTCAAATTTTAGTTAAATTAGTGTTAATTAATTTTTAATGTTAATTTTAGCCTTAGAATAATTATTAGGATTTTTATGAATTTTTCTATAATTTGTAAATGAGTTTTTTTATATTAAAATATTAATTTATAAATTTTCTAAAATGTTTTAATTAACTTTTGTAATTAATTAGATTGTTTTAATAGCATTTTGTAATTTTTAGAATTGATTTAGTTTGGTTTTGCAATTTCTTAAATGTTTTAAACTGTGGAATGCAAATTCTTATTTGCATTAACCTACTATGGGGACCTATATGCAAATTCCTAAACCTAGAGGACCTAACTGCTAACTACCCAGACACCCCCCCCTTGACCAGACTTTCTCTCTCCTCACCCACTCTCGTTGACCCCCGACTGCCCCGACCGCCACGCCGCCCTGCCCCCGCCATTCCCGACTGCCCCGACCGCCTCGAACCCCCCTATTTAAAACCCCGCAGCCCCCTCGATAAACCTCCACCACTTTGACCTCACCCCGACCACAACCGCCACCGTCCTCCCCACTTCGAGTTCGTCGGAACCCTAGCTCCGACCAAACCCCACCACCAGCTCCACAGCCGTCGTCGTCACCAGCCACCACCACCATCCGCTTCGCCTCAACGAGACGACCGCAGCGCCACCACAACGCCACCGTCACGACGCCCCCTCCGCCGTCCACGACCATCAAATCCCCCCCAGATCTGGACACGTGAGTAGCAGTGTCCTTACGACTCATGCATGTCTCGTGTTGTGTCCATATTGTTCGTCGTGTCTTGGCGAACATGAGCGTGGAACTGGACACGTGAGACTCGTGTCGTACGTGTCGAAATTACCCCGGACACGTTGGTACCTGTGTCCTTAACTGTCAGGACACAGGACAGATATTTTTTTATTATTATTAATCTAACCTAAACTAAATAAAATAAACAAAACCCTAACTCTAACAAACCCAGCGGGCTGACCCCCTGGCCAGCCCGACCCGATTAAAACTCCCCCCCCCTCCCCCGCTGGCTTGGGTTCGAGCCCCCCCCTTTCTGTTTCCTTTCTTTTCTTTTTCTGTTTCTTTTTTTTTCTTTTTCTTTTTTGTTTTATATATATATTTATATATATATGTATATATATATTAGTATATATATGTATATACTGTATTTTAACAGTATTTTATATATATGTATATATATTTTATAGTTAGTAAATTTCATATATATATGTTTGTATATATGTATATACTTTCATGTGTATATATATATTATATATATACACTTTATAATTAAGAGTTTTCTTATATATATATATATATATTTGTATATATATATATACCTTATAAATTAAGTATTTTCCTTATACATAGATATATGTACTTTCAACATATGTATGTATATATTTATTTTGTATCTTATTAAAATATTAATATTATTTTTGCACTTTTACCAAATTATATTTTTAGTGTATTTAAATTACTGCAACCATTTGGTGTCCAAGCCTAGCATGGGTATTTGGGCCCAAATGTGTTTTCACACATTCAAGACCTGTACAAGTCATATTGGACTTGATTCATGGCCTTGGGTCCTGTATTTGAACTTTGGTTCAAATTATATACATGGACAAAATACGCAGATAATTAATTATTGTGGGCAATGCTATTTTTGATTTTCTAAAAATACTTAAAGTACTGCTAAAATTATGGAAAAATAGTATTTAGATACTATGTTAAGTTAGCTAATTTAGTATAATTTTTGTAGTACTTAATTCACTGTTTTGCCACTAGTTTGACATATGAAACCAAAACTCATTTTCTGTATACTTAGGAAAACTGATTTTTTATAAATATTTGTACTGGTTAATAAATTCCAAAAAAATTATAATAAATTTCTATGATTAACAAGGATCACTTTGATACTTTACTTTAAACAAAACTAGACTTTTTGTCTATCTCTAAAATTGTTAGAACACAATGGACTTTTGATTTATTTATTGATTAATTACGACTTGTAGCTTTTTGTGTTATTTTGAGTTTTAGCCATGTTAAACCCCACCCCTCACTAGTGTAAAGACCCTAGAAAGTTAGTTAAAGTAGTGTGTCACCCCACATTGGTCTCCTATGCCAAAGTCATCATTTTGGCTAGGTGCCCAGTCACAAGTTGTATTTCACCAATTAGTGTCCTAGTGTTTTAGCTTAGTGTAAAAACTAAGTTATTGTATTTATTTCTACAGTGACGAGTTACCGGACATCCGTAGCACTGTTATCGCAGCTTGTTTTGTTTTGCTTTGCTAGAGGCAAGTACTTTCTACGAACTTTACATATTGTCACATAAATGAACTGCAAACCCCACCATGTTGAATGCTGATCCTTGGGGTAGCAAGTTAGAATCTCTACATGTTGTACTTCCAGTTACTACCATGCTTAGGACAGTTTTTATGTATCTCTCATATGATAGAACATGGGTTATAGGGAAACTGATAGTAGTGTACGTGATCATATCCCCCTCTACAGTACCGAGCAAAGTTTCATTTTATATGTTACTGCGCCGTAGGCCTTTATCTCAAAGCTGTATTTGTGCGTATGTACATCTACCGCCTTTACACTTGTACGTATATACATTTCATTATGTGCCCCAGCACATTGTACATCTATTGACCGATCACGTACCTACTACAGTTTTAAACATTACATATACATCTGTCTCTATGACATATGTGTCCTTGCCATGATAGACTATGTGATGCCATGCTTTCCAGTTATTCCTCTCATGTTCATTTTCATGTCTCATATGCTAGTTTGTTAGATTTAGTACTTGCTCCCGTCCTGACAGGATAACGTTGTAGGTGTCCTTACTGAGGAGGAGTTACTCGGCGACACATATTATGGGGTTACTGCCGAGGACCCGGCTCTGCTTTACGAGGATGTTCCTGCGGGGAACCTCGCCTAGTTGTCTTTTGTTTACTTAGACTTTTGAGAGTAGACATGTATTAGACTATATCTTTTTGTAACTGGACATGTATCCAGTTTTACTTTTCAGTTCACTTGTACTTGGACATTTACTATATACGACGACTTTTGTGTTTGGAGCATTTATGATTCTTCTTCACTTATAGAACTGTTAGCACATTTAGTCTTATCCTGTTGTCTTTAGAACAGCTTACTACGTTTTATCTCAACGTAGGCTGGGCATGCCTCGGCCTGGCCCAATAATTTGGGTAGCGGGTCGTGACATGTTTTTAGTGGTGGCCCATGCAGGTCCTGACTAAACTGTTTGGTTACGTTATTGTACCAAGCATGCCTGCAATTAGGAACTTAAGGTAATTAGACAATATTAGGAAAGACGCTTAGAACACTTAGAGGAATGCTAGGATTGCAACATAGGAAATATATCACATGTTTGCTATTATAATTAGATTTCCTTCCCTATGATTGCTTAATTATTTTAAACAAGTCCTTATAAGTCTTTCTATGTGTAATTTAGATGGTGCTTACTCGTTCATCCCAGTATGTTACCCCCGAGAATAGGGCCATCCATATCCAGTCAGCTGACCAGTTGACTGATACATCTCCACCTACCACATTCCCCCACTCCACAGATCCACAGACCCAGATACCACCTTCCATATCACAGGCCCGTCAGGACCCGATACTTCCACAACCCCCTATCACTATACCCACCCAGGCTTCCGTCACACTCGACGGGAACCTGCTGCTCACACAGATCCAGGGGTTCCTAACAACCCATCAGGAGCAGACTACCTTATTCCGCCAGAGCATGGAGCGTTCTGAGGGACGTCCCGTGGTCCCACCACCTGTAGAGCCACGGCAGAGAGCGGGGACGATCAAGGACTTCATGGGTCTGAATCCCAAGGAGTTCTCAGGGACTGAGGGCATAGTAGTAGCTGATGACTGGCTAGATTCGGTAGAGAGGAAGCTCCTCGGAGTCAAGATGCCGGATGACCTTCAGGTCGAGGCAGCGGGATTTCTGCTGATAGACTTAGCAGGAGTCTGGTTTCGGAATGAGCCGTTGTTTGCGAGAGGTAGAGCCACTTGGGACCAGTTCAAGACCCAGTTCAAGAAGAAATTCTTCTCGACCACTGCTAGAGTAGCCATGGGGCTACGATTCCAGAACATCCAGCAGGGGAACCGTTCTGTTGATGACTATGCGGCAGAGTTTAGTCGCCTGAGCCGTTTTGCTCCTAGTCTGGTTGCTGATCCAGAGGAGATGACCCGTAGGTTTTGCCATGGTCTAGTTCCAGACATTGGCATTCTTATAGTGGCAAACGGCACGACTGACTACTACCAGAGCCTAGAGTTGGCCCGGAGTATTGAGGAGCGTCTTCTGTCATGCAAGAGGCCGGCTTCTGTACATCATGAGGGACCGTCCAAGCGTCAGGCTTTCCAGCAGAGAGCACCGACGCCACCCCAGCAGACTTATCGTCCCCCTATACCACACCATCAGACCCCGCCAGTTCGAGCCCCGGGACCCCGACAATAGCAGCAGCAGAAGGGAGCTATATGTTCTTTCTGCGGAAGACCAGGTCATGACTTGGCCGTCTGCAGGAAGAGGTTGGGTCAGTGTTTGGCTTGTGGGTCTGCCACCCATCAGCTTCGGAACTGCCCAGCAGCGAAGCCTAGAGGACCACTTCCGACTCAGCAGCAGAGGTTTGGGCAGCATCTGCAGCAGCAAAAGGGACCTCAGGGGAAGGTTTATAGCCTAGCCCTTGAGCCGGAGCCGGAGCAGGTTTCGGAGCCAGATTACTTAGCTGACGTCATTACAGGTCATGTTTATTTGTATACTTTTCTAGCTCTATGTTTGTTTGATTATGGTGCATCTCATAGCTTCCTATCATTAGAGTTTATGCAAGAACATCACTTAGTATCTACACCTACTGCGGAGATTAGTAGAGTAATGACGGGAGGAGGACCAGTGCCTATTAGAGCTAGCTATAGATGCTCTACTATGATAGCCGGGAGAGAGTTCGAGGGGCGATTCTTTGTGATGCCACTCCCCGGTTATGATATTATATTGGGGATGGACTGGCTTAGCTATGCCCATGCATCTATAGATTGCCATGAGGGTAGTATTTTGTTCAGTCCCCCAAGCACAGCACCATTCAGTGTCAGGAGGACAG
Source organism: Iris pallida (assembly GCA_029216955.1). Classification (NCBI taxonomy): domain Eukaryota; kingdom Viridiplantae; phylum Streptophyta; class Magnoliopsida; order Asparagales; family Iridaceae; genus Iris; species Iris pallida. Next base: position 29,046,254 of record JANAVB010016195.1, read on the forward strand.
GGCCGGAGATCAGCCTAGAGCCGAACTGTTGTGCGACAGTCGGGGATGCAGTACCGCCACACCCTATCATTAGAAAGTTTATGGATATATTCCCAGATGATCTTCCAGGACTTTTGCCTGACAGAGATGTGGAGTTCACTATAGATTTGGTGTCGGGTTCATCACCAGTATCCCGAGCTTGCTATAGAGTGAATCCCAAGGAGGCCATAGAGATGAAAGAGCAGATTGATGACCTGTTGAAAAAGGATTTCATTCGATCCAGTGCTTCTCCATGGGGAGCACCAGTGCTCTTTGTGCCTAAGAAGGATGGTACAGTCCGGTTGTGTATTGACTACCGGGCCTTGAATGCCATCACCATCAAGAACAAATATCCTCTGCCCAGGATAGATGATTTGTTCGACCAGTTGAGCGGGGCAAAGGTGTTTTCCAGGATAGACTTGAGATTCGGGTACCACTAGGTGAAGGTCAGGCCAGCAGACATCCAGAAGACGGCATTCAACACGAAGTACGGGCAGTATGAGTTTCTGGTGATGCCATTTGGTCTCACAAATGTGCCAGCTGTCTTTATGAATTTGATAAATAAGACCTTTCACCAGTATCTGGATAAGTTCGTCGTAGTGTTTATCGACGACATCCTGATATACTCGAAGACGCCAGAGGAGCATACAGAGCACTTGCGGATAGTTTTGGGGATTCTGAGACAGGAGAGATTGTTTGCCAAATTGTCGAAGTACGAGTTCTTTTTAGACTGAGTGGAGATTCTCGGCCATGTAGTCACTGGAGATGGAATCTCGGTGGATCCCAGGAAGATTGCTGCAGTTGAGACGTGGAAGGCTCCGACGTCAGTTTCAGAGATCATGAGCTTTCTGGGTTTAGCAGGCTATTATAGAAAGTTTGTCCAGGACTTTGCTAGGATAGCTGAACCCATGACGAAGCTGACGCGGAAGGACGCAAAGTACATTTGGTCAGAGGACTGCCAGACAGCATTTGAGGAGCTGAAGAGGAGGCTGACGACCGCTCCAGTTCTGACTTTGCCTTCAGGTTCTGGAGGTTTCACCATTTTCAGTTATGCTTCTGGGAAGGGGCTAGGATATGTCCTACAGCAGCATGGGAAAGTAATTGCTTATGCATCTAGGCAGTTGCAGACTCATGAGAGGAATTATCCTACCCATGATCTAGAGTTAGCTGCGGTGATCTTTGCACTCAAGTTATGGAAACATTACTTATACGGAGAGCGTGTGGAAATCTTTACTGACCACAAAAGCTTGAAGTATGTGTTCACGTAGAAAGAGCTGAACATGAGGCAAAGACGATGGTTGGAGTTGATGAAGGACTTCGACATCGATTTTACAGTATCACCTCGGAAAGGCAAATGTGGTGGCGGATGCGCTGGGCAGGCATCCGATGGCATGGTATCTGATGATTGATCGGCATTTACGGAAGGATCTGGAGAAGCTCGGTATCGAGCTAGTTCGGCCAGGATCAGTGATACAGACGATGGCGCTTGACATTCAGTCAGGTTTGATGGAGCAGATCCGGGAGGCACAGTCTACAGATGAGAGCCTTCGCAGACTTCGACCCCAGGCGTTAGCTGGATTGCTGGATGACTTCACTATAGCAGAGGATGGATCCTTGAGGCATGGCAGCCGATTGTGCGTACCGAAGGGAGAGCTAGTAGAGGCAGTCTTGTAGGAGGCGCACCGATCGAGATATTATATTCACCCTGGTGCTAACAAGATGTACCGTGACTTGCGGGAACATCTTTGGTGGCACGGGATGAAGAGGGATGTATCGTGTTTTATCTCGAGATGCCTAGTTTGCCAGCAGGTCAAGGCGGAGCGCCAGAGGCCAGCTGGTTTGTTGCAGCCGTTACCCATTCTCGAGTGGAAGTGGGAACATATTACGATGGACTTCGTTTCAGGGCTTCCTCGTTCCCAAGAAGGGAAGGATGCCATCTGGGTCATCGTAGACAGGCTGACGAAGTGTGCGCACTTCATACCCTTCAAGGTGGGGCTTTCCACCGAAAAGTTGGCAGAGCTATACATGCAGCAGATAGTTCGCCTACACGGAGTGCCGGTGAGCATCGTGTCAGACAGCGACAGCAGATTTACATCCCACTACTGGAGGAGCTTGCAGGAGGAGTTGGGCAGTAGGCTCAAGTTCAGTACGGCGTACCACCCGCAGACAGATGGGCAGTCCGAGAGGATGATACAGACACTGGAGGATATGCTGAGGACCTGCGTACTGGACTTCGGAGGATCATGGGAGAGCCATCTGCACTTGGTAGAGTTTTCATACAACAACAGCTACCAGGCCAGTATTGGTATGTCTCCTTTCGAGGTACTATATGGACGACGATGCCGCACACCGCTCTTTTGGGATGATGTCGGAGACAGAGTTATGCTTGGGCCAGAGATGATCACGGATGCAGCAGAGAAACTCGGGATGATCAGAGACAGGCTCAGAGTAGCTCAGGACAGGCAGAAACACTGGGCTGATGCTAGTCGCAGACCGATGGAGTTCGCAGACGGTGATATGGTGCTAGTGAAGATATCACCTACCAGAGGGACGATCCGGTTCGAACGAGGAGGGAAGCTGAGCCCCAGATACATCGGGCCATTCGAGGTACTTGGCAGGATCGGAGAGGTAGCTTACAGGGTTGCACTTCCACCCAACCTAGCAGGAGTTCACGATGTCTTTCACGTATCTCAGCTGAGGAGATATGTTCTAGACCCCAGTCATGTGCTAGATCATTCAGAGTTGGAGGTCGGACCGAGCCTTACAGTTTCTGAGCAGCCAGTGGAGATATTAGACAGGAGAGAGAAGAGGCTGAGGAACAAGGTTATACCCCTAGTACGAGTAGCTTGGAGCCGTCACTCCCCAGGTGATTCTACTTGGGAGAGGGAGTCGGATATGAGGGAAAGATACCCTTACTTGTTCGATCCAACCGCTGCGAGGGAACCACCCGTTCCCGCTTGATACCTTAGAGGTTAGTTTCGATCGCAGCCTTAGTCATTTTGTTGCATTTCTTGCTGTGTTAGAATATTGTCGGGTCTTCAATCCTTATGAATTTCGAGGACAAAATTTTTCAAGGAGGGAAGACTTGTAAGCCCCTGGTTTTCAAATTTTAGTTAAATTAGTGTTAATTAATTTTTAATGTTAATTTTAGCCTTAGAATAATTATTAGGATTTTTATGAATCTTTCTATAATTTTTAAATGAGTTTTTTTATATTAAAATATTAATTTATAAATTTTCTAAAATGTTTTAATTAACTTTTGTAATTAATTAGATTGTTTTAATAGCATTTTGTAATTTTTAGAATTGATTTAGTTTGGTTTTGCAATTTCTTAAATGTTTTAAACTGTGGAATGCAAATTCTTATTTGCATTAACCTACTGTGGGGACCTATATGCAAATTCCTAAACCTAGAGGAACTAACTGCTAACTACCCAGACACCTCCCCCCCCCCCCGACCAGACTTTCTCTCTCCTCACCCACTCTCGTTGACCCCCGACTGCCCCGACCGCCACGCCGCCCTGCCCCCGCCATTCCCGGCTGCCCCGACCACCTCGAACCCCCCTATTTAAACCCCCGCAGCCCCCTCGATAAACCCCCACCACTTCGACCTCACCCCGACCACAACCGCCACCATCTTCCCCACTTCGAGTTCGTCGGAACCCTAGCTCCGACCAACCCGACCACCAGCTCCACAGCCGTCGTCGTCACCAGCCACCACCACCATCCGCTTCGCCTCAACGAGACGACCGCAGCGCCACCACTCCGCCACCGTCACGATGCCCCCTCCGCCGTCCACGACCATCAAATCCTCCCCCCCAGATCTGGACACGTAAGTAGCAGTGTCCGTACGAGTCGTGCGTGTCTCGTGTTGTGTTCATATTGTTTGCCGTGTCTTGGCGAACATGAGCGTGGAACTGGACACGTGAGACTCGTGTCGTACGTGTCGAAATCACCCCGGACACGTTGGTACCTGTGTCCTTAACTGTCAGGACACAGGACAGATATTTATATTTTTTTATTATTAATCTAACCTAAACTAAATAAAATAAACAAAACCCTAACTCTAACAAACCCAGCGGGCTGACCCCCTGGCCAGCCCGACCCGATTAAAACTCCCTCCCCCCCCCCGCTGGCTTGGGTTCGAGCCCCCCCCTTTCTGTTTCCTTTCTTTTCTTTTTCTGTTTCTTTTCTTTTCTTTTTCTTTTTTGTTTTATATATATATTTATATATATATATGTATATATATATTAGTATATATATATGTATATACTGTATTTTAACAGTATTTTATATATATGTATATATATTTTATAGTTAGTAAATTTCATATATATATGTTTGTATATATGTATATACTTTCATGTGTATATATATATTATATATATACACTTTATAATTAAGAGTTTTCTTATATATATATATATATATATTTGTATATATATATATATTTTTTTTATGTATTGTATATATATATATACATATATATATATATATATATATATATATATATATATATATATATATATATATATATATACCTTATAAATTAAGTATTTTCCTTATACATAGATATATGTACTTTCAACATATGTATGTATATATTTATTTTGTATCTTATTAAAATATTAATATTATTTTTGCACTTTTACCAAATTATATTTTTAGTGTATTTAAATTACTGCAACCATTTGGTGTCCAAGCCTAGCATGGGTATTTGGGCCCAAATGTGTTTTCACACATTCAAGACATGTACAAGTCATATTGGACTTGATTCATGGCCTTGGGTCCTGTATTTGAACTTCGGTTCAAATTATATACATGGACAAAATACGCAGATAATTAATTATTGTGGGCAATACTGTTTTTGATTTTCTAAAAATACTTAAAGTACTGCTAAAATTATGGAAAAATAGTATTTAGATACTATGTTAAGTTAGCTAATTTAGTATAATTTTTGTAGTATTTAATTCACTGTTTTGCCACTAGTTTGGCATATGAAACCAAAATTCATTTTCTGTATACTTAGGAAAACTAATTTTTTATAAATATTTGTACTGGTTAATAAATTCCAGAAAAATTATAATAAATTTCTATGATTAACAAGGATCACTTTGATACTTTACTTTAAACAAAACTAGGCTTTTTGTCTATCTCTAAAATTGTTAGAACACAATGGACTTTTGATTTATTTATTGATTAATTATGACTTGTAGCTTTTTGTGTTATTTTGAGTTTTAGCCGTGTTAAACCCCACCCCTCACTAGTGTAAAGACCCTAGAAAATTAGTTAAAGTAGTGTGTCACCCCACATTGGTCTCCTATGCCAAAGTCATCATTTTGGCTAGGTGCCCAGTCACAAGTCGTATTTCACCAATTAGTGTCCTAGTGTTTTAGCTTAGTGTAAAAACTAAGTTATTGTATTTATTTCTACAGTGACGAGTTACCGGACATCCGTAGCACTGTTATCGCAGCTTGTTTTGTTTTGCTTTGCTAGAGGCAAGTACTTTCTACTAATTTTACATATTGTCACATAAATGAACTGCAAACCCCACCATGTTGAATGCTGATCCTTGGGGTAGCAAGTTAGAATCTCTACATGTTGTACTTCCAGTTACTACCATGCTTAGGACAGTTTTTATATATCTCTCATATGATAGAACATGGGTTATGGGGAAACTGATAGTAGTGTACGTGATCATATCCCCCTCTACAGTACCGAGCAAAGTTTTATTTTATATGTTACTACGCCGTAGGCCTTTATCTCAAAGCTGTATTTGTGCGTATGTACATCTACCGCCTTTACACTTGTACGTATGTACATTTCATTATGTGCCCCAGCATATTGTACATCTATTGACCGATCACGTACCTACTACAGTTTTAAACATTACATATACATCTGTCTCTATGACATATGTGTCCTTGCCATGATAGACTATGTGATGCCATGCTTTCCAGTTATTCCTCTCATGTTTATTTTCATGTCTCATATGCTAGTTTGTTAGATTTAGTACTTGCTCCCGTCCTGACAGGATAACGTTGTAGGTGTCCTTACTGAGGAGGAGTTACTCTGCGACACATATTATGGGGTTACTGCCGAGGACCCGGCTCTGCTTTACGAGGATGTTCCTGCAGGGAACCTCGCCTAGTTGTCTTTTGTTTCCTTAGACTTTTGAGAGTAGACATGTATTAGACTATATCTTTTTGTAACTGGACATGTATCCAGTTTTACTTTTCAGTTCACTTGTACTTGGATATTTACTATATACGACGACTTTTGTGTTTGGAGCATTTATGATTCTTCTTCACTTATAGAACTGTTAGCACATTTAGTCTTATCCTGTTGTCTTTAGAACAGCTTACTACGTTTTATCTCAACGTAGGCTGGGCATGCCTCGGCCTGGCCCAATAATTTGGGTAGCGGGTCGTGACACTTCTCCACAGTAGTATATCTGTGCTCTGGCCTAATCATCATTCAGCTGAGGTAATATATAGCTTGTTCATGGCCTACATCGTTGTTTTGTGCCAGTAGAGCACCGAGGGAATGTTTCATTGCTCGTACGTAGAGCAGGAATGATTTTCCTGCAACCGAGGCCACCAGGACTGGAGGGTTCGACAAATATTCTTTGATGCTATCGAAGGCACGTTGACATTCTTCATCCCATACGAACGAGATGCCTTTCTTCATGAGGTGGGTGAATGGCCGACATCGCCCGGAGAGGTTAGAGATGAACCTCCAGATGTAAGCCAGCCTCCCTTGAAGGCCTCTGAGTTTGTAGAGATTTCTCGGGGGACCCATCTCCATAATTGCCTTCGTCTTCTCTGGGTCTACATGAATTCCCTGTACAGAAATAATAAAACCCAGGAATTTTCTGCTGGATATGCCCAAAAAGGATTTTATGGGATTCATCTTCAGGTTGTGTGCTCGCATCAGGTCGAATACTGTCCTCATATTATGCAGGTGGTCTCCCTTATAGCGACTCTTGACGGCGATGTCATCAACATTGCACTCCAGAGTCTTGCGCAAGTGGTCTCTAAAGATGATACTCATGGCTCTTTGATATGTGGCGCCAGCATTCTTTAAACCAAAAGGCATGACTGTGTAGCAATACGTGCCAATCGGTGTTCGGAATGAGGTGTGCTTTTCGTCGTCAGGAGACATCTTGATTTGGTTGTACCCCGATAAACCATCCATGAATGACATACGTTCGAAGCCGCATATGTTGTCAATCATGATGTATGTGATAGGGAGGGGGAATTCATCTTTAGGACATGCCTCGTTCACATTGCGGAAGTCGATGCAGATTCGAATCTTTCCATTCTTTTTGAGGATCGATACTATATTGGTGACCTAGTCTGGATGTTGTTCTTCAAGAATGAAGCCACTGGCTATCATCTTGTTGACTTCGGCTTCGATCGCATCCATGATGCCCGGACGAAAATGTCGTTGCTGTTGTTTGACCGGCTTCGCATCTGGCCGAATGTTGAGCTTGTGAAGGGCAACTTCGGGGTTTAGTCCGGGCATGTCTTCATAGCTCCAGGCGAACACATCAATATATTCTTTGACAAGTTCTAGTAGTAATTCTTGCTCTTCGTCTGTTAGGATTTTACTGACGAAGATTGGTTTTGGAGAAGATTCGCTGCCGAGGTCGACCTGTATAACCTCATCTTCGGTGGGAGGTTCTCTCTGTTCGAACCGCTTTTCCTATTATGCATCCAGCTGCTGGGCCCACGGCTCTAACTCGAGGATTTCAGGAATGTCTTCATCTTCTTTGTAGGCGTCGGCGAATGCCATATTGACTGACAGGACTTGTCTGAATACGTCTCCGATGCTCGTATCCGAATCAGAAGTTGGTGACCCGGTTGAATGTGAATGCCAGTCGCATTCCTCATCCGAACTTTCAGGGGTCATTGCGGGCGTAACATACCCTAATCCACATCGGGTTTTCCTGTAGTAGTCCTGTAGTTTTCCAGCCGGGACTGGTGGCTTCAAAGGCAATCGTCGACCGGTGCCGTAGTCTAAGCCTATCATATCCCTATTTTTGCATGAGGTATTTGGATTGGGAGCTATAAAGATACAGAGGCAGTCTTCCGGTATCTGATTCGAGATCGACCTTCTCTAGGGTGAAGCGTTGTGGGTCGTCTTTTTGGCCGAAGATGATTGGATGGTCCCCTCCCTCGATTATGCGGTAAGCGTCTTTCACTGGAGTAAGTTGGTTTGCGATGTAAACATTTGTCACCTGTGTGTGTAGGTGAGTGCCTATACCATGTTCCATAGCATACATTGTACAATGCTTATTAAGCTCGAGGTAGTTCAAAGATAGCCCTTTATTGATGAAGTAAGGTATCTTTTCTAGCGGGATTACATCATCAGCAGAGGGAACATCAGTGTGGGCAGCCAGATACTTGGCCAGCTCCGGTTCTTCTTCGGTCACCCCATGTATAAATGAAGACTAGAAGAATGACATGGGCAGCTTGATCATCAGGGGTTCTGTTAGTGGAGCCGAGCGTGGAGTTGTTGGCAAACTAGCGACCCCCAATTTTGTACTCAATGCTGGGCGGGGAGTAGTTGGCTCGCTAGCAGCCCCATACCTTGCATCGGGGTGACGATTCTTCTTGGGAAGACATATCGTCATTGGTTTGTCAGAGGGATTGAACTTCTCTACTTTTGGCTGGCCGACTCTTGGTAGCCTGATTGTTAGTGGCTCCGTTGTGGGTCTTGGCGCTTGGCTGGACCTTGGCAGCCGAATTTTCATTTGCCCTTCTTGTGCCGAGAGGCTGATCGCTTTCTTACGCCGAGCGGCCGTAAAGGGTACAAATTTTCCAGGTTTGCAAGCTTGAAGGTGGATCGTCAGAGGTTCTTCTGATCCTGAGGTCGTTTTAATTCGAGCCTGTACATCTTCATCCAGGTGCCTCTTCGACTTCTCGTATAGGCAGGAATCTGAGTAGTAGGATTCGACTCCTTTGAAGGGATCGATGTCGGCAAATTATATCCTCACAAAGCCGTGTTTGTCGACATACTTGAAGCACTAGTGCAGCGTGGACGGCACGATCATATAATCATATATCCAAGGATGCCCCAAGAGGATGTTTTAAGAAGTGTCTGCATCTATAACGTAACAGGTCACTTCTGACTGGAGATCGCCAATTTGGCACTTCTAACAAATCTTCCCAATTGGATAGCTCCTGCCCGAATTGAAATCGCTGATGGCGGTGCTTGTGGGCGTCAGTCGATGCATCGAAATACGGAGATGATGTAGCAGACCCTTCGGAATGATGCTTATGGAAGACCCAGGATCAATGTGCATTCGGTCCACCTATACGTCCCCGATGTATCCGGTGTAGTATAACGGACGATCGTGCAGATTGGTTTTGATGAGCATGTCCTGTGGAGTGAAGACAATATTGGGCATCGCTCCTGTGCAAGCGCTGTCTTGGAGATCCGTAGGCGGGCTTTCTCCCGTGAGGTTGACCTGAGCCAGATACGCGTCGGCATTTTGGAGTGCATCGCTCAAAGCTGTGCGAACATCCTTTGAGAGCCTTAGGAGCTCGTATAATGACAATTTGGCCGGTGTATTGGCCAACTGTGCCAAGATGTCAAAGTTGTAGGGCCTCTCCAACCCCTGAGGTATCTCTTTTCGGAGGGATTTGTCAAAGCGAGTCTCCTTCGGCCTAGGCTTGTCGGTCGTCGGAGGCTGAAAAGGTCCTGGAGCGTCAGCAGTAGCTGGCTGATGATCTTCAGTTGAGTTTTCAGCCATGGGTTGGGATTGTGCCCCAGATCGGGTGACGACAGCCGTGACCTCTTCGACATCTGTCGAGATTGTGCGGCAGGATCTGACTTTTCCACTCTTCTTCTTGCGAATGGAAGGTGGTATGGGCTGTGTCACCTCAAGTACGAGGTCCGGATGGACCCACATGATCTTCCCCCGTGATGTGGTGAGGGGCACTAGACCAGCAACCTGATCCCGTGGGAGGAAAGATTAGCAATCTCCATTGTTGCCAGAGGGATGGGTATCACACCGTCTTGAGTCTCTGTTGGAGGGAAGCTGCCGAATTGTACGGACACCATGTTGGCCGCTACGATTACCTCCTCGAAATTGATGGCCAGAGCGTTCGAATCGATGAGATGTTGGATGTATCGCTTCAATTGGTAGCAGTCGTATGTAGCATAGTGGACGTAGCGGTGGTAATGACAGTACTTCAGGCTCTCTATTTCTGCCGGCCAAGGTTCCCTTCTTGGTGGAGGGATCTGAATTCTGTCTCCTTATATGAGCATGTCCAAGATGGGCTTGACGTGGCCATCCTCGAAGGAGTAGATTATTTGCGGCCATTGTTTGTCTGCCGGTTTTGTCTCAAGTTTCTGGGCTGTGTTAGCCACCATAGCCTGCTTATCCATGTTGTCCCGATTGTTGGAGGAGCTACCCCCATTGTCGTTGTTGGTATTAGGACGCTTGCCCTTGTTCTCTCCGTCCGAGATGTGCAATCCCAGTTGGTAAGCTTTCTTCAACCGTTCTTCGGCACTAGTGGCACTGATGATGAATGTCTTCCAGTCCTTAAATTGACTTTCGCCCATCCAGAGACTGATTGTTGGGAGCAATCTCTTCTGGCAAATTTCAATCAAGGAGGAATCCGGGTTACCAAACGGCAACTTCATTGCGGTTTGGCGAAACCGCTCGATATAGTTCCTTGTCAGCTCTTTCTCCCTTTGGACGACGTCCGTGAGGGTGGACATTGTGATGTCTTGCCCTACTTCATAGAATCTCTCCAAGAACAAGTACTTGAAGCTGGCGAAGGAGTGGATGCAGTTGTCTGGCAGATTGTGATACCAGTCGAAGGCGACTCCTTCCAATGCCCCAATGAATAATCGTGTGAGGATGGCATCGTCATAGGGCAGATGGTCGGTGGTGACCTCGAAGTAAGTGATGTACCAACTTACGGAGGTCTTGCCATCATAAGTGTTGATGTTGAACGGCTTATATCTTGGCGGGAAGGGGACATCCCTCCATGCAACAGGGTACGGTTGCCGTATTCTGAGGTCATGAGAGTTTTCTCAAGCGTGAAACATGGCTCAGAGCTCCTGGACCTCTCTTCTCGCTTCTCGGGCCTCATCTACAGCGGTGGAGGCCGTCATTTCAGGAGGATTGTTGCCCGGATTCGGTGCCGCTGAGTTTGAGTCTGCATTGACCGCGGGACCCGCGCTTGTTTGGCCAGGCATCCCTCCTTGCATAGTTGGAAGGGCCGCTTTGATCTCGCCTACAGACTTTACCAAGGCATGCAGTATGGCCTCCAGAGTGTCGATGCGTTGGCGATCATTGGAACCACCTTGGTTGCTGTCTGTTATGAATGTCGTCTTCACATGAGGGGAGACGGAAGGAACAGTGGAGGACGTGCCCTCCGAGTCATACCCCTGTACCGAGAAGTCATCAGGATATGTGGGAATGTTCTCCTCTGGTTAGGACTCAGAAGGAATAGTACCCCCAACTTTGGAGCTTGCTTAGTCTTGAGAGTCGTGGACGTCATCGGGGACGTCAGCATTTGCTGTATCTGACAGGAGAGTTGTTTCTTCGGGCTCGTCTCCTTGGAACATCGAATTATCATGGATGTTCTGAGGAGTGCTACCCCCTATTTCAGTAACCCCCAGCGGTGCGGATGACGAACTTCCGGTTGTAGCAAATTTCGTCTTCGAACGGGTACCTTGGAATACTCTGGTGGTGGACAGCCATTTAGACGACAGTTTCTTAGCCGCAGTGGTTGAAATTTTTGGGCTGGAAACGTTCATCTTCATTCCTCTCCCATCAGCGAGAATTTTCTGAGTGGAGTTGCAAGAGGCGATAGGAGGCGCTTCGTCCTCTGAGCTGGGTCGTTGCAGCCTTTGCAAAACAGATTGCGGGTCTTCTCTTGCTGTCGCGTTGTTGCAACAGCAGTTGACAATGATTTGGGTGCAGTGATGTCTGCGGAAGGACTCTTTGCATACCGGGGCCTTTTCTTTTTTCTTGCGTTTGTGGTGGATAACCTCATGCAAGTCAGATGGGTCTGGAACGACCATGTTCGCTCCCTGGGTTTTGGGAGACTTTTGGGAACCACTCTGTCCGTTTGCCGCTGGGGGCTGGACTCGAGTGGTTCTGTACAACTTCTCATCAGAGGCCCGCATAACAGTATGTGGAGCGCTCGGATGGTCAGAGGTTGGGACAGCCGACTTAGCTCGTCGAGCTCGCGCTTCCCTTGACTTTTTTACTTGAGCGCCTGAAGGCGTATAGTAGGAAGAGTCAGAGTGATGCTTCAGAGAGTCAGATATATTCTCTTGGGCACATAAGAGATCAGGACCATAGGAGAGGCAATCGAAGACTGAGCCTGAGCTGCGTAGAGCAGGCGGTATACGGCTGGAGTTGACAGTCTTCATACGGCTGGCAGTTGTGGCCGCATAGGCTTTCTTCATGCGGCTGGGAGTCTCGGCCGCATGAATTTTCTCCATGCGGCTGGAGGATCTGGCCGTATAGACCTTCTTCATGCGGCTGGCAGTTGTGGCCGCATGAGCATCATGCATGCGGCTGGCAGTCTTGGCCGCATGAGTGTTCGGCTTCTTCCTGGAGCACATAGAATCACTCTTTGTCCCAGCAAGTCCAGCATCGTAGTACTTTTATTTGCCGGACTTGGGGACAACAGAGTCCTCTATGGCTTGAAGTGGGGCCGCATGAGAATCGCCTTCGCCGTCTTGGGCAGCAGAGAGTACTCCGTCCAGGGCTTGGGGAGGAGCAAATGATTTTGGCCTCCACTCCCTGCGAGCCTTCTCTGTACGGGTTTGCTTCTGGACCGGGCCAGCGCTCCCGTCGGAGAGCATTTCTTCAAACGCCTGTTGGTCGAAGCGGACGACCATCTTCTGTTGCGTGGAGCCAAGTTTGGCTGTATTCGATTGCGTCATCAACTCCTCAGCCGTGGAGAAGTTTGTCTCCAGCAGAGTCGCTATTGTGTTTGCCATGAAATATAAAAGAACAGAACAATTATCGGAGGACCGGACTTTTACTTCACAATACAAACTCGCTTGTACAAAGAAAGCCTAGGGACGAAAGCTTAGGTACAGCAATCTAAGTACAATTGTTTATTTTAGATTCTGGGGGTGACGATAGAGGCTCGGAAAAGCGATGGTCGTTCTGCCTTACTCCTTGGTCGATCGGGTGCAGCCTTGGCTCTGTAGAAGAACTGCTTGGCGTTGATGAAGAAATGCTCTCCTTTCGATCTCCATATATTCTCTCTCTGGCTATCTGGATCTCTGTGTCTTCTTCTTTGTAAAAATCAGGGAGTCTTCTCTTCGCAAGGGAATGGCACCTTGCTATTTATAAGAGTGGGGGGCATCACTAGGGTTTGCAATGATTGCCCATTCTCAAAAGTCGGCGGCTAAGGATCAATGAATCTGGGCCGTTCATCTTGAATATAATAGATTTGAGCAATTAATGTGATTGCATCAAATCTTTTATGGGTAATTAATGATGATTGACATAAATCCTCCTAATTTGTCATGCCAATCTCGGATCTCCTGCCACGTGTCATTGATTTGCTTGATTACAAATGATCTGATTTGATCCTAATATTTTATTGGGATTTGTTGATGGATTTCGATCGATTTGATGCCACGTGTCCCACTATCATGCCACGTGTCTTAACCGCGAGCTACTGCAGAAATCTGAGCCGCATGAGGATTTCTCTCCATTGAGCCGCATAAGGCTAGCCACGTGTCAGAGATGCGTGGGAGTGGCCCCTGAACATTTGAACTGCATGGTGATAATCGGAGCCGCATGAGCGTAGGCGGCCGCATAATGGGTGGCTTATCTGTGAGCCTCATGAAGCTAATCCTCGTGAGCCGCATAAGGTAGCCTCTGCTTAAGCCGTATAGGATAGCTTCGGTCTAAGCCGCATGGGACAGCTTCGGCCTGAGCCGCATGGGGTGGTCTCTACTTAAGCCGCATGCGACTGTCCACGTGTCAAGGCCGCATGAAAGTTTCTGGGTTTCGGGGGATCGTGTCAGAGATTTCCTTCGTTTCCCTAGGAGTATACCATCATGACGGAGTCATAATTGTATCTTTGTGTCAGAGCTGTCATGTGTCAGAGCTGTCAGCCGTCAAGGCATTTAATACAGTAAAGGACAAAGGGAAGAGCTGTTTGCAGGTCACGTGGCTCCTCTCTGAGCCGCATGGAATTTATTTGAGCCGCATAGATGCTTGAGCCGCATGGATCCCTGAGCCGCATGAGCTCTCTGAACCGCATGGGGTTCTCTGGCCGCATGGATCTTTCTTTATTCTTTTCCATGCTTCTACACTCTCGTCTTAGGTTGATTAATAACAGCGATTAAAAGCCTAAGAATAGATTAATTCAATGAATCAAGGCCATGGTGGGGAATGGTTACCTTCCAATGGTTTGATTTGCTTCAACTCTTCGAGCAGTCCTTCAATGCAGCGTGGAAGAAAGCTCGAAACAGAAATTTGGGTTCAGAAACAGGGCTTTGATGATCTCTCATACTTATACTAGGGTTTGGATGGATTTAAACTCTGATTCGGATTTGATTCTCCAGGATCTGATCATATCTCTTGTTACGGAGTTGGTTTGAATTCGAGAGGCAAACGACTACTTGGTGTTTGAATTAACACATTTGCGTTTAAGACCGTGGGTGTTTTGGAGTTTAAGCTGTGTCCAAAACCTATTAGTGGCCGTTTTAGCCTTTAAATTGGAAGTTTGCAACCTAGCCCTCCCAATCTGGATATTTGCAGAACCACTCCTTTCTATATTATTTCAAAAGTAATGATATGGGTATATATATATATATATATATATATATATATTATAACCTAAAAATATATATATATATATATATATATATATATATATATATATATATATATATATATATATATATTATAACCTATCAATGATATAAATAATATATATATTTATATTATAACCTATAAAATATATATATATATATATATATATATATATATATATATATATATATATATATATATATATAAAATATATATATATATATATATATATATTGTAAAAAAAAAAAAAATATATATATATATATATATTGTAACCTATCAATGATATCTCATCTCCAAAAGGAGGACAATATCATGATAATATTCATACTCAATCACAAATAACTATAAGAAAAATAAACGGCACGATAATGGCGCAAAGATATGAAATGATTATCTAATAGAAGTCTAGAACATAAACATAAACCAAATCCACATCAAGAGTGTAACGCCCCATTCCCAAAATACGTATAGGACCAGGATACGGTACATGCCAGCAGCACTTCACCAGTGGGCCAAATCTCATAATAAATCCACTAGCAAAATGCTTAAGCTGTAAATCATGATAACAACCCAGAATATAGTATAAGTCATAGGTACACAGCTAATCTCATCCATACAGAAAATAACACACGAGGTATCAAGTCCAATAAAATAATACTAACGAAAAAGATCTGTCCAACATGAAATAGAAATAATAACTGTGCGGGTAAGACATCCCGAAATCACAGTATAAATAAATGAATAATCAACTACATGTTCACTGATGAAAAGAAAGAAAATAATGTATCAAGTCTAAAATAAAGAGATATGTCTCAAGAGAAGTCCTCGACCACTATCTCATCCTCCTGCGAAGGTACGTCACCAGTCTCGATGCCAGAGCCATAAACCTCCGTGTACACCTCGTCTCTAACTAAGCCTGGAGAGAACACCAGGTCCTCAGGGGACTACCAAGACACATAATATACATGCCTACTGTACAATAAATAACATGCGAGAAAAATAGGAAAATGGTACAAGTAAACAATATGAGACTAAGGAATAAGTGTAAATGGCATCCCGTCAAGGATAGTGCTATCAAGCGTGACTAATAGTAAGTCGGGGTAACCGCAGCCCGATTGGAGTTCACAGTCCTATAGTCAGCAGCCGATAGAGAATCTCTAACTATAGTAAGGCTCATTCGCACTCGATGGGAGCTCGCGAACGAGGTGGTCCGGTATAGCCACGTCTAATAACAAGTCATGGTCAAATAAAAACAATCATGATCGGGTCAAGTCAATCCAGTACGATAATCGGATCAAGATAAGGTCAAGTCCAAGTCAAACAGGTCAGGGGATCATGGTATAGGCGTAGCAATAGTATCACTAGACATGAACAGGATTAGAAAAACAGAACAAGCAATATGGAAAAAGAGAGTAACAATCTACGTACACGTAAAACTAGAAATAACCATAAAATGAATCAGGAGAGAAATATGGAACTAAGTAAGATGTGAAAAATAGCAATATAGAAAAGCATGTAAGTACTGTAAAGTTTGGCAATGTGTACTTGTCTGGTACCGTGATGTGAAAATGAAGTCTTGCTCCCGTGTCCACACCTCCGGAATCCATTGCTCCTAAATAATTTATTTAACTACTTATGAAACTTATAACAGAACTTAATTAACTAATTTAGTGTTTAAACTACTTTAACTATATTCAAGTATCTCGTAGGACTACTTAAATTGTATAACATACATACGTGTCCAACGAGACCTCGGAACACAGTTTTAGGATTTTTCGACCTTCCAATTAATCGGTTATGACCCCATGTCAATAACACACTTAAAATCAGAGAAGATTCCAAAAAATAATATTTAAAACTATTTTCTACAGTATTAACTCTGAAATTCTAGAATTATGATTTATAAAGAATTATGTGACTAGTTGACTACTACGTCAGCTAGTCTACCTAAAACTCGTCCTGAACATGGCCAATTACTCAAAATAGCTAAAATATCCAAAATATATTATATACAGAATTTAAAGTACATTATATCTTAGAATTAAGATATGAATACAAGAGTTAAGTTATGCTACTAATTTGGAACATTCTAAGTCGGTAGATTACCCGAAAAAGATAGTTTTAGCCAATAATTTTTTCGACCAGATTTGAGTTATAAAATTTGTGGAAAAAATATTTAAATATCCTAATTTCTATATATGAACACACATAAAATTTAGTTTCGAGAATAACCACCAATAACTTATAGTTCCTTCACAATGGGGTTAAATTTGATCCTACCAAAACATGAATATTACGACTATAAATCATGAAACTTTTATGGGTAAAAATACATTAAAAAAGTTACCAAAATACTATTTTTATAGATTTAGTAATAGAATTTCAACAGAATTATAGCATAGATTTGAGATTAAAAAATTAGGATTTCTTACCAAAAGTCCTTGCTAGTTGGATTGTGGAGGCTTCTTCTTGCCAAAGCTCCCACCTTTATTGCTATCCTTGTTTGCTAATCCTCTCTTGATGAGTTTGGAGGGGTTGGTAATGGCTCTAGATGATTGGATGGAGAAGATGGAGTTTTTAGGGTTTGTTTGGTGGAGTTTGGATGGATAGAGGATGAAAGAAGGGGTTTTTATGGAGAAGAAAGAGTTGGATGATGGAGGGGATGAAGATGATGGATTTGGATGGAGGATGTGCTACCAAAATTTGGAGGGGGAGAGGGGGTTGGTCGGCTATGGAGATGAAGTGGAAGGGAGAATTAAGTTAGGGTTTGGGTTTGGCTAAAAGTTGGTATATATATGGGCTTTTTGGGTTGCATGCATGTAGTATAATAGGAAACCTATTCCTAATGGGATGTTGGATGAATATACACGGGAGAGGGAAATTTTGGTCAGCCAAGAGTGGCCCCTTTGATTTGTTTGGATGTTGGTGAGTTGGCTAATTGATTGATTGAGAATTTAAATACACATTTCCTAATATGGAACTAATTACATTTCTATATATAAATGCAATCCAAATCTGAATAAATATTAAATATATATATTTATTAATATATATTAATGCCCGACATGCTTACATAGGTTTGGGTTGGACTTTGGGTCAAATATAAACTAATGCCAACTAGGATTACACTAGGATTACACGTAGAGACTTTCTATAAATAGAAACTTTCCTAAACTAAAAATATATTAATATTAATAAAATATGTATAAAAAATATATATATCAATATGAAGGTATTTGAGAGACTACATGTCTATTTAGATTTGGATTTGGTTCGGGTCAAGTCGGGGCTAAATTGGTACAACCGGGTCTCCTAGAAAGTCAATAATCTAATAATTAAATAAATAAATCATCAGTGGGGGTTAAGTCGCAACTTTGCCTCATTTTCCTAGTAGAAAATACCTATGGCTCGGCCTTCCCTACCATGGCTAAAACACTAGTCAAAGCACACGTGTACACTATCTTTGCTACAATTCTTGGTCATCTTGTACTCCAAAACTCAACCATGCCTAAGGTCATCTATAATAATAACTATTAATCAAAAATATTAATAAACTCCATAAAATCCTATTTAAATCAAATAAATAATAAAAAATAATTCCAAAAATTTAGGGTGTTACAAAGAGTCTAAGAGTCTAATTGCCTGGGTGGTGCCTCCTCAACGGGCACGAAGACAAATCCAGTAAATATAGCTAACTAGATAAGTCACTACTGGTGGTGCCTTCTGTGAGCCCCCTAAATTTTTGGGCTCTTTTAAAAAATTCAAATGAATTATTTTCCATAAATAATTTTATATAATTAGTTTTGATCATTAAATGTACCTTTCCGTGACTTTGATTTTTGGATCGTCAGGGATGTCAATCTCTCGGAACATCCTTCATGAATTTTGTAGTAGACAAGATTATCATTATTTTTGTATATTATGTCCCACTCTGACTTGTTTCCTTGCATTCTATATATATCGCACAACATTCTGGTCAATTAGGCCATTTGACCATCTATAGAAAAACTTGACCTAACTTCTAATTTAATTTTAGGGCTCGATATCGATCCAACATAAGCGACCTAATATATGGTTTTGATATACTTTGAGCCTACTGCACACATGTCATTTGTGTGCCATCCAATTGAGCATCTGTATGCTATTCTTTCATCAATGATCATAAATGATCTAAAATTTATACATATATATAATTATTTATCATAAATTTATTTTAATTATTTTTAATTAATCTGTGTGTGAATGGTATATATTATTTAGGCCTCTCTTTCACTTTAATCAAATCTATTATTATTATTGATGTTAGAATTAAAATTAAATTTTTTGCCTACAATTATATCTACAGTTATAGTTAGTTAGAGTATTAGTTTATTATAAAATATAATTAGTTTAAGAGTTGTAGGGGAATGCTTGTTATTTAGGAAATTTTTTGCATTTATTGATGTTCTCTTTTTTTGGCAAAAGAAATTATACATCATCTATTTTAGTTATGGGCTTAGTATAAATGCCAACAACCTACATATTATGTTTAGCATCCTTTTTGTTGTAACCCAAGGCCCAACATGCTGGCCCAACAAGTAACAGTCCACCACCCCCTTTATGATGGATCCGAGTTAGCGGATCCATACCAACCCGTAAACCCTAACACCCTACTTTATTTAAGATTTGGGTGGGCGGGCAACTATACCCGACCCAATGCCCAACTATACCCGACCCGCCATATTTTGACAACCTATCTACTATTTTTCTTCTCCTGCAGAGCACGTACAGCTATAGCTGTCGATTTGCAATCGACACAGGCTACCCCTCTACGACGTGGCAGACCACCCGCTCCCTCTCTACACTCTCCCTATATTTAGTCATTTCGTTCCCTTCTCTAAACCATTGGAACCAGCCGCCACTTCCATTCTCCCGTCGTTCATTGCCTAGCTCTCGTACAGGAGAAGTTTCTGACGAACCACTCTCCTCCTCGTAGCGACCTGATGACGATCAGCATTCCCTCCAACGACACGACCATAAGTAGCCTCGAGGAGCCCTACAAACCTCCTTCGAGTTCATCACTCAAGCTAGCAGAGCTTCGACAATTACGTTAAGGAGTCGTCGAGAAGTGCAGCCAGGCGCGCGCAGCATATTTGTTTGTCGTAGCAGCGGTGATGAACGTTGTAACGAGTTGTACAGGATCTTCCATCCTTTGGTACCCCTTCATGATGTTCTCGACAAGCAGATCTTCTCCCATGCGCACAGCAGGGGGCGATTCATGCATTTTGCATGAAATCTCGTCGCGACGCGCGCAAATTTGAGTCAAAAATTGTGTTTCATCGCAGCAACTTTGGACATTCGACTATTGGATCGTCAAACCGATTCTTCCATCTTAATCTTGGTATATAGCCTTCACTCGCCTAAAATTTCAACCATTATTTTGATCGTTTGATATATCAAAATCGAACACCAAGTTGACTATTTAAATTGTATTATTTTTGGACATTTTTATGGAGCCAACTTCGCGGACTCGGTTCTCTCTTGTCGAAGCTCCGATTGACGAACCACCAAATCTGTTCCATAACAAGTATAACCACCTTTGTGCCATAATAATTTTAGCTACATAGGATGTTGTTTGGTTGATTGAAATTGACGCTAAAATTTGCCTCTCGAAACCATAATTTCTAATTTATAAAATTATAATTTTGATCCCAGGACTCCAAATTCCAATTTTGATGCCACAATTAGCCTCGTGGCATCGTTCTGCCTAAAATTCATATATAATTTAATAATTTTGGAGGACAAGGGCCCCGACACGCATTTTTGTGCAAATTGGGTCCCAATGTCTGGGTCAACGGGCCATTCTGAGATCGACTCATCATCATCCAATTTTGGATATATACCGTTGGCTTTGTATCGTCATTTTGGACTCATTGACATATATTTTGCTAGATTTAGAGGACTTTAGCTCCGACATGCATTTTCGTGCAAACCGTATCCCAATGTTCGGGTCAACGGGTCATTTTAAGATCGTCTCATCGGAATCCAATTTCGGATATACCGTTGGGTTCGTATCGTCATTCTTGACTCGTGGATATATAATTTTCAAGGGTTAGTAAACTTGTATCCTGGCACATTTTTTGATGCAAAGTAGGTCCAACGGCGGACATCATTTTGATCTAAAATTACCATCTTGCCCATGTTTCTAAATTGGACTTATGGGTAGAATATCCTAGCTAATTTGACAATTCTGGACACGTTGGTGATGCTTGTTTTATCGTCCCACAAAGTCTATAGGTTTTTCTTTATGTATCACCTTTAATTATAATTAAATCTTGTTATGTTCGTATTTCAGAATCCGTGCGTCGAAACTGAGATCAGTCGATTTTGGAGATCTCACATCGCTGAAACTAGCAAGGTGACTATGTGGATTGCCCAGATAAGATTGTTAATCTTGTGGTTAATCATCCTGTCTCAGTTTGTGTTTCGTAGGTTTTGTTGTACGAATAATGAGGTAGAAACTTGATATTTTAAACATATACCTTACAATTTATAGTATTAGCAAATACTGATTATGGGGACCAGTGTGACCTAGTTATAGGCGATGTATTTAACAAGTGACTTAGATAGCCTAAGGTAATACGCGACTAGAACATCCCAAGCTCTCTAGGTAGGAATTATGAGTTATACATGTACTTTAGTGAGTGATATATGTTGTTTGTGATTTGGGCTGATTGATATTTGTATGGAGTATGGTTCATTGGCTCATGGATAGTGGGATAAGACTTTGGTACTACAGCCTCAGCATATTTTGAACAAACCCCTGACAAGTATACATTGCCAATATGATTTATAGTATCTACATGCTTGTAGTTTCTTATCAGTCGATTCACACTGCATATACTATACACGATTTTTTATGTTTATTATCTGTACATTGTCATGATTTTTTCTTGCTGACACAAAGACCAGACACACGAATTCCTACTTCATGGCATATAGGTGACTCTTATGATCTCTGGATGTTACTTATGTTGGATCTCCTGTGACTGGACTTCTGGACTTATCTTTCATTAGACTTGGACTGGATGTGTCGTAGAAACGACATGGATAGTAGCATTGGGTGGAGAGGACAGTTACTAGGCATGAGGACTACTATGCATATATCACTATATACTTATTATTATACATCCTTATTCGAGAGATTTTATAACCAGAGTTACGTGCCTCTCATATTTAACGGAGACTCTATACCGGCGCTATGACTATATTTATCAGAAAACTCTATACCGCAGCTACGACTACATTTATCGGGAGACTCTATACTGGAGCTACGATCCTGTATCCCGAAAGACTCTATACTAGAGCTACGGATTTATATTTGGAAAGCCCTCGCGTCGAAAGTTGTCCTAATTTGTATATCACACAGACTAGATGGTTGTCCTAGTAGTAGTGTTACTTGATCACATGTGTATTACCCTAGATCACATTCTTCTACCTACACATATTATTTATTGTACTTCATATCGACATGTATGTTATGTATCTTGCTATGTCCCATTGAGGACTTGGTTTCCTTCCTGGTTGGCTGAGTAGGTTTGTAGAGCTCCTTGCTGGATTATTGCTAGTGTTCATTTCATTTCAGGCATATACTCTTTTGAAGTTTCATCTTCTGTTATTACATATCTGCTCAATTGCGTAGTATTTATAGACTTATATTATTCTTTTCGAGTCTACTCGGGTGAGTATGATTATTGGGCTACAGACTAGTATTCACATTTTTCTTTCTTATGTTTATGTTATCTGAATTGAGATATAGAGTTGATGTAGTGATAGTTACACCATTTCGAACAGCTTGTACGTATTCTAGACGGACTAGAGTCTAGTTGAACATGTAGCTGGCCTATGCCACGTGGTTCGGTCCCGCGTATTTTGGGACTGGGGCGTGACATAGTTTTTGTGGTGGCCCATGCAGGTCGAGATAAATTGTCTTGGTTACGTCACAATACCGAACGAGACTGTACTAGGATAGAATATTAGGATCATAACCCACTGCTACTATTGGAAATTTCCTTGACTTCTACCATCGCCTTTGAATTCTGTATTTGTGTTCATATCATAGCTTCCTTAAATTCCCATTCTTGAACTCTCGTCTTTCCTTATCTCAAAAGGGCGAACCTTTGTGATTGATCTCCATTTTGATTATATCTTATTAATGATTGTGACTAAGAAAGAGAATATTTCATAGGTGATTATTTAGGGTATATAGGGGTTTGGGTTGATGTCACTCTAGATGGACCGATAAAAATGTATTACATTTCTACAAAGATTTAGCTTCTATAGGAAAATCCCTTGATTGAAGGAGAGACCCCTTGACTTGAACATATAGAATTGAATTAGAGGTTTACATATTTATAGATATATTGGAAGAAATTCAAGAAATTATTGAGATGACTACAGATATGATTAGAGAATTACATGGATTGACTTAGGACTAGACAATATCAGAATAGTGTTATCTCTACAATAGAATTACCAAATAATATGACTAGAGGAAAGGATAATAACACGGATCGTGAATTAGTGATTTAACTTCAGCCTATAGAATAGCTAGAAAGTTTTATTGAAGGATATAGTAACCCATGCTTCGTAGGACTAGGTGATTAGCTAAGGTGGGTATGCTCTATAGACACACCACCAAGATAGGATGTGTAATAGAGTATGGTGCCAGGCTTAGCCTTAACAAGAGACATAAGGGTTATTAGACTAAACCATGCTACCATTGTCTAAGTTAGACCGAGTTTGAAGAGTATGAAGATTCCCTGATCATAAGAGTTGAGGTATGTGAGAATACAACTTGAGGGAAGACGTAGTTGGTTTCTAGATTAAGGAATGACAACCTGAAGGACGATATTAAATAGAGCCCAAGGACCCCATAAGGATACAAAATTATGAAGCATAATGATCATGACTAGATATAGACCCTTGGAGTTATATTAATCTAAAATTTGAGGAATTTTCACGTAGAGGATATAGAAATCAGGACTATGATAGAATGAAAAGGAAATTTTCTTGGATAATAAGAAACTATCCTAGAAAGATTAGATGTCAGAGGGAAAGTGATCTAGAAGTAGATAAGTCTGAGACAGACTATCAACCATCTCCATATTGGTTTAGTCAAACCTTGAACGACCTATTAGAAATTGGGATTAAAAGATTGACCAATATGGTTATACTATGATAGATGTACCAGAAATAAGTATTTATTTGACCCAGCCTAAAACCTTCACTAGAAGATAGGAGTAAAACAGTTAGGCGTTCATGTAAGGGATGAATAGTTAGTTAATGATTAGAAGGGGTAGAATCATTGATTATGTTGTTAAGGAATTTGACTTATGACTTGTAAGGGTTTGGTATAGAACTTGAGGGATTGATTAAGTTAAGTATTGATTATAACATTACTATCTTTGGTGGTTAGTCATAGCCAAGGATCTAACAATAGAGTTAGAAATATTGTAGCTCAAGAACCATATTAGTAAACCCTTTGTCAATGCATAATAGTTAGGAATCCTGGAGAAATTGAGTAGGAACAGTTGTTCGATGTACGTAGTGGAAATATCAAAGAGAGGAAAGAATTATAGGAGCAGTACTAAGTTGAGGTTGGAATTGCAAGAAAGTTTATAAGGAAATTGAGAAGTATCAGTTGAGGTGAGGATTACGACCATAGTTATCTATGATAATTTACGAGGACTATACAGAGAATTATGTCTTAAGCAAGACCCTTGGAGTTGAGATTCGAATAAAGGAAGAGGAGATTATTTCGAAGAAATGAATGATACAAATTTTATGACAGCTCAAAGTGAGGTTAGGAAAATGAAAAGAAAATGATTATGATATACAAGTATTTTTTTAGAAAGATAGCACCATAGATTGTAGATAGACACATGATCAAGATTGAGACATTCAGAAAATAAGGACAAGAAATGAAATAGCATGAAATGAGAAGAAGACAAGATAGAAAAGTAGAGTGTCCTAAAATAGATTGATAAATAGAATCTAGAGTTGAGTTGCACATAGTGGATGGTAAATTTCAAAAGATGGAGATGTTTCATGGATGTAGGGAAAAGGTTAAGAGTTAAAGGTTGTGCTAAATTTTCGAGAATCTAGGACATTTAAAGACCTTGACATATTACATTATGAGCAGCTTGATATTGTGTTAATGAAAGTTACAAGTGAGAAGACTAGGCCAAGGAGTGTACTAACGAAAGGGGAGATAAGATAGAATACCTTAAAATACTATTAGTTGGATTCTGGATTTAGATTAAGCTAGTCTTGTTAAAATTATCATGTGTTATCCTCGAAAGTTGACAGATAGGCTAAAGCATAGAATGATTCGGTATGCAATTTCTTCAGCTTGTTTGATTATCATATTATTCTAAGTGACCAAATGTTCTTGCTTTAGACCGTATCACTATCCCTTCATCCCTTAAACCTTACATCCTATATTTAGCGATCACAACTTCGTGATCATTCCAACTATGAGATCGAGAATGATCTCATCTCTTCCCTAATTCATGTCATAATCTCAAAATCAATCCTTAATTTCTATGCCTCTTTGTGCCTAATAATCATATCACCATAGGCACCATTACTTCCCAAATTTTTTGACCAAGTGCCTACATAGTCGTGCCTTATTCTCGTGAAAATTACTCATGAAATTATCAAGATTTTTCTTAGTCAACTTCTCTGTTTGTGAATCTCTCGAACTTGTCCCCTTATTATGTAATTATAAACCCTCTATGCCACCTCGCTCTAGTTATGTCCGACTGAGCCAAATTTTTCTAAACATGTTGATACCTTGACCCATATAAGAGTAGCACTGAATTGATAGTAATTCTCTTATAGGGCTATTGACCTATGGTTCCTTCATAGTACCTAGTTTTTCTTAAATTATTGCAGTTTATAATACCTATATTCTCGTCTTTCTTCTTAGAAAATATGTTATCCCAGAAAACCTGCTCGGAGAATCGCGACCATAATTTGTTGTCGCATTTATAAGTTAAGAATTTAGTATACCCTAGCACTCAGATATTAGTGGCATCGACGTCCCATATGAACCATATACGACTAATCGTACTTGACTCCTCTAGATCTAAAACTTCTAACCTTTTTACTCTATGCCTAAGTGTAATTTCGAGGATGAATTTTCTAAGGTGGGTAGGATGTGAGCCCCCTGAATTTTGGGGCTCTTTTAAAAAAATTTCAAAGCCTAAGAGTCTAACTGCATGATAACGACAAAAAGATATGAAATGATTATCTAATAGAAGTCTAGAACATAAACATAAACCAAATCTACATCCAGAGTCTAAGAGTCTAACTACCTGGGTGGTGCCTCCTCAACGGGTACGGAGACAAATCCAGTAATGATAGCTAACTAGCTAAGTCACTACTGGTGGTGCCTCCTGTGAGCCCCCTGAATTTTGTGGTTCTTTTAAAATTTTTAAATTAAGTATTTTCCGTAAATAATTTTATTATAATTAGTTTTGAACTTTAAATATACATTTCCATGACTTTGATTTTTTGAGCGCCAGGGATGTCAATCTCTCGGAACTTCCTTCATGAATTTTGTAGTAGACAAGATTATCTTCATTTTGGTATATCATGTCCCACTCTAACTTGTTCCCTTGAATTCTATTTACAACGCACAACTTCTTGGACCATCTACAGAAAAACTTGACCTAACTTCCAATTTAATTTCAGGGCTCGATATCGATCAACCTGAGTGACACAATATATGGTTTTGACATATTTTGAGCCAACTACACACATGCCACTTATGTGACATTCAATTGAGCTTTTGCATGCTATTATTTCATTAATGATCATAATTGATCTAAAATTTATACATATATATAATTATTTATCATAAAATTCTTTTAATTATTTTAAATCGATCTGTGTGTATGGTATATATTATTTGGGCCTCTCATCCAATTTGATCAAATCTATTATTATTATTATTGCTATTAGAATTGAAATTAATCTTTTACCTACAATTATATCTATAGTTATAGTTAGTTAAAGTATTAGTTTATTGTGAAATATTAAAAATTTAGGATTTGTGTGAAATATTAGAAATTTAAGAAGGTCAAATTTCAAGGAGATGCATATATGAAGTAATTCTAATAAGTCATGGACTCTATAGGAAGCCTAGGCATTACTTATTTAACACTACTCATATATTGACCATGTTCCATCAAGGCAATAGGAGTGATCTTGGACGATCATAACCGAAAACAAGTTGGAATAACGGGATTCTATTCATTGCGTAACATAGGCTACAAGGAGATACTCTTAGGGATTATATGAAAGGAGGATTAGTGGACCAAGAGATGGAGACTACATAACAGGTGTAGGGACTTGCTTCACAAAGTTTGGTTTTATAGTCCAAGTATGGCAATATTTAATGGGTGGGTTCAACTGGGTGTTAATGGGTTCCCTATTTGGACATTATTCTTTTATTGAATGAATCTTTGGTTTTAATCTATATTGGCTGGACAAGATCCACAAAATCAATCTAGACCATCTTTATTAGGTTAGGGTAACCTAGAATAGGTTCTAACTCGAGTAGTTGGATTAATTGCCACTTAAGTTGGTTAACTAGGGTCCTTAAGTCAAAAATGTACCTTCTGTGACTTTTGTGTTTAAGTAGCAGGGAACTCCATTGAGTGGCACATTAGTGGCATGTGTGCAGTAGGCTTCGAGTATATCACAACCATATATTGCGTCGAAAGAATTGTGTCGAGATTGGGTCTCTAATTGAAGTCGAAAAGTACACCAGTATTACGATAAGGGTTATAGTTAGCCTTTCTGACCCGAAAGTCGCATTATAAAAATAGAGTACAAGGGGACGTATTTGAGTGGGATATGATATGCCTAGATGAAGGTAGACTCGTCTAGGTCTTGCATATGAAGTTTGTTAGAAGGTAGCAGCTGGTCTCGTGCTCCGAATATCGATGTCACTACTACAAAAAACTAGGGTGTCTTACAACGGTTGAAAACCGTTACAAAAACTATATAACCCGTTGCAAAATCAATCTGCAACAGTTATTGCAACCATTGTAAATTCGAGCGTTGCAGACTCCTCTTGCAACGATTATAGAAAGTTTTTGCAATATTTCTATAAATAGTTACAAATAACGTATTATGCAACGAATTTTACGTTAATGTGTAACAGTTACATTGCATTGTCAATAATATATTTGGCAACGGTTAACAAACCATTGTAAATACTGATAATGCATAATGGTTGATAATTGTTGCCTAAAATGTTTCATGCAACGGTTAAAAATTGTTGCAGATAATAGGCAACGGTAAAAACCAAACACTTTTTTTTATTGCCATTGGGGCTCGAACTCCCAACCTACTAGATTATGTGCCTCCTCCCTACCACTAGGCTAGCGGCTCATTTGTATGTAAATACTTATATATATAATATATAAGTACTTATCTCATTTTCATCAATTGATGATTTTGGATCGATGTTAAATATTAATTATCTATTTTTTTTGCTAGCAAACAAGGTACCAATTAATACGAGTAATTCTAATGATTAAATTCGTATTATGTATAAACAAAATTCAAATTGGACATTGATTTTGCAACGGTTATTAAAAAAACTGTTGTAAGATCAATATTTTTGTAATAATTGTTTATTCTTTGGATAGTGGTTATCATAAACGTTATTATTTAACAAAAAATATAATTAACAACATAAATCGTTGCACAATCATTACAAATAAAAAGCCCACTTACAACATGTTGCAAAAATTGTTACGCAATTGTTGCTAGTAATGAGCCTTTTCATAGACTTTATGTAATCGTTGCAAAATATTAATAAATTTGTAATTGCATAACCGTTGCCCATTCAACTCACTTTGACAACAATTTCATAAAACTGTTGTTTAACCGTTGTGAAAGAGAAAAACGTTTAGCAAGCGTTTACGAACTGTTGTAAAAAGTGTATTAGGCAATGGTTAATCTCTAACCATTGCAAATATATTTAATTTAGTAACGGTTATTTCAACCTTTACGTAACTGTTGTAAATTATAGTTTTAGCAACATCCATATAAGCGTTGCAGTAAAATCGTTGCAAAATGGTGGTATTTTTTGTAGTGCACGGTAAGGGATGCCAAATGATCTAAATAGAAAGTGGGGGTGTTTCACTTAACAAAATGCCTGAAAATCGGATTTTGAAAATAAAACGAGAAAAAGTACAAATAGTACAAATTTGATTCTGGGAAGTATTGCTATGAAAGTCTGATCTGTAAATGATCACTTTGTTCCTTGGACCATACGATGATGATGAAGATCACTGCTAGAAGATGAACAATTGGAAGAACTAAGTCACCAGAAAGGTATCGACGCACTTGGGTACTGATGGCGAGGCCGAATGCTTTCCTGCTTTGCTTCACTCTGTTCTGGAAGAAAAGTTGAAGAAGAATACTCCGGAAAATTAAAGTCTCTGGGCTCTGATCTCTATGTATTCTCTCCTTTTCTCTCTGTCCCCCTTTATCTGAGAAAAATCAGTCTATTTATAGACTTGGCTTCTTGTGCGTAAAAACTTAGCAAAAGTTTTGTCTTTACGCTAACAACTGCCACCCATGACCGAAGTCATCCTCTGCATACGTTGACACATGTCCCATCATTTTAATAAGAATAGGATACATGTACACACGTTCTTCGAGATGTGTGGCATGAAAGCCACGTAGGCAAACCATGTTCTGAATTGGAATAGGGCGTAAAAACAACCCAAATATACCCTGACCGTAAAGTAGTAGACTAGGCATACAATAGCCCTGATGTAGACTTCCCGCGTAAAGTGGTTGTTAAATAACCTTGAGCGTAAAAGTAGCCCAAATAAACCTTACGCACACGTCAACCATTGAGCGTAAAAACTCGTATAGTCTCTATGCGTAAAAGAAGCTATATTATGAGCGTAAAGTGGCTCAGTACACATACTAAACGACAAATGGGCCTCTGTGTAAAATAAATCCCTTTGATTTCTGTGATATATGCCATCATTAAATCTTCATGTCAGACTTTGCATTAAATGCAAGACTTGACAGCTTTGTCCAGCGTAAAAGTGGCTAGCCTGTCTTGGGCGTAAAATTATTAGCTTTGACCCGGGCGTAAAATGATTAGCCTGCTTCAGGCGTAAAGTGATTAGCCGCTCTTTGGCGTAAAGTGATCAAATTTGAATGGAATGATCCATCTCTTTGACTCATTCTTATGAAGCACTTTTTACGCTCCTACAAGACCCCCTTCTAAGTTTTCAAATATCCTCAAAATTTGAAACACTTTGAACAGAAGCGTAAAAGTTGAGATTTGACCAGTCAGCATAAAATTCGGGATACTCAACAGTCATCCGCGTAAAAGTGGGGATATCCAACAGTCGACGTAAAATCTGGAATTTGAACCGATTTGAAAATTCCCTATAAATAGGATTTTTCGGGGAGAGAAAGAACTTTACTTTGTTTCTTTGCTTCCGTAATCCCGATCCTTCTTGAACTCTCTTCTTCCTCTTGCATTTCATTCGATGGCCCCCAAGAAGTCCGCCGTCGGCAGTAGTAAAGGGAAGAAAGCCATTGATTCGTCATCGGCAGAACATGTGAAAACTCCCGTTCGATCATCAACACCACACCGACAAGCCAACCCAACCGTAGCTCCGCCTATGAGGGGTAAAGTACTCCCTTATGGCCGTAGAACTTTATCGGAGAAGAAAAAGGTCTTTTGTTTCATGCCCACGTTATACGTGTTAGCATAGAAACTGAGATAAACAAAATATGCCCACGTTATACGTGTTAGCGTAAAGCTCAAAAATATGTCCATGTTTATACGTGTCAGCATAAAAACTGAAATACGCCCACATCTAATGTGCCCGCGTAAATTTCTAAAAAAGACTTTGTGTAAAAACAAAAGACTTTTTTAGAAAACTTTTTACTTTTCAGATCCATTTATCTGCATAAATGACATCAAATTAGATTTTCTCTAACTTGATTTCCTTTTCTTTTTGCGGTGGACTTGCAAATTCACCCTCTTGCAGAAGTCTTTGGCTCGTCAGTTGGCATGGTGGGTTCGAACTATCTAAAAGATTTATCTCATGTCCAATTTCCTCAATTGAATCCTGAATACCCTATAGAGAGGGCACAACTGATAGCAGCCCAAGGGGATAGGATGTTGCTATCCATGATGAATGGAGATTTGTTGACTTCACTAGATGCACAACAATTTACAAAATCGGCCTTCTTGTTTGGGGACGCAATTGACTGTAAGTCCCAGACACACCCCAAGAAGGAGTCTTAGGTATTCAAATTTGGGGATAGAGCCATGTATCTCCCGGATATGGACAGAGATTATCCTTTGTCAGCATTTTTCCATACTACCCACCATCGACAAATGCTGTGGAATTTGACTCCTAATTGTTATGGAAGACCAGCTAGAATTGTTTTCAAGAGGGAGCATGCTAATGACATGGGGTATTTTGCTAGTATTCTCAATGGTGGTGTCACCTCTATTTTTGGCCTCATGCTAAGAGCTAATCCCAGTGAAGACTCGGGTTTAATTCAACCAGTACAAACTTCGATGTTCCTCAACAAATTTATGAGGGCTGCTGTATTATATCCTCAGACAAACCCTAGGCTGCCGGGATGGTTGACTCCATTCAATCAAAACTGGATCCAGATAAGTATTTAGATGATGAAGAACTTTGAAGCAGAGCTGAAAGACATTGGTTTGTATGAGGCGATAGCTTCCACTAGTCAGGGTATTCCTTCGAACGGAAACCTATTTCTGGCCTTAATAGAAATATACATGAGTTCGACTGAGACTTTTGCCATCCCGAAAGGCGAAATGGGCCTTGCTCTTCATGAGATGCAGTTTATCTCGAAGCTGCCAATGGGGGAAGCCCCATATGTGGAATACGTTCCCTCCAACAGAGAATTGGCTGAAATCAGAGAGACTAATCCTCAGTTGATTGAGGTATATAAGGAATTGATGTGTCACTACATGGTTTGCACCACAATGCATGAAAGTACATCTCATTTGGCGTACATCAACAAGTGGACGACTTATCTCTTCTTCCATAAGGATAAGATATCCAAGGAAGACAAAGAAAGGTTTCAGGAAAACAAAGCTCCGACAATCAACATAGATTCGACAATCCCTTCTAACAAAATTAGGGATATGATGATTGCCTACAAATTCCCTAATAAATATCTGTCTAGAAAGACTGGGGAATTCCCTGCCGGAACTGAAGCCTTGAGCTTCCTTAGATATGGTAGTCAAAAAATCTCTAGGAGAGCTTTGCTGGCAGGCTTTCTTTCTTTATGGCTGAGAAGATGGGTTGTGCCGGGTATTGGTACTGTTGACAGAATCCACCATAGCGTACTATGGCCAGCTATACGTTTGGTTTTTAAAGTCAGGATTAACCTGCTTTCAGCCATGGTGTGTCGAATAAATGCAGGTTTAAGGACCTTCGGTGAGGAGTTAATCAATAATGCTCCTCATCGAAATATTTTCCCCAGGGTAGAAATGCCCTACACTTATATGATGGGCTGGCTGTTGCATCACAACTGCAGATTGTTACCACCAGGCCCGGGTGATGATGCGGAGATCTTCCTCCAAAAATTCAGCAAAGCTACATGGACCGCTACGACTGTGGCGGATACTCGGGCAGTTCTGAATTATTCTTATGGTTGGAACTTCTTCTGCACTCGGCCACAAGTTCCAGCAGATTGCTTTGGCATTCAGTTTGAAGATGAAGTCGAAGGAAGAGCTATATTGCCATCATCAGTTTTCAGATGGCTTCAGTGCATCAGACCTTCTCACCTGATGTACAGAAATGAAGATAATTGTGCGTTTGAACCATATCTACCCAGTAGGTTCGCTCGCCAATTTGGATACGACCAACTTCATGTTGGTAACCCCTCTACTAACTTCCGTCACTATGGGAAATTACTCGACGGTGCTAGGGGTTGGAGATATTTTAATACTGCTTGTACTGGTGCCAAATTCAGAGTCTCAACCGCCACCAGTACTACAGAGCTACGTATACTTCATACGTATGCTTACTTTTATGCTTTAATTCGTTCTTTTGCCCACGGCTACAATATGAGAGGTAGTCTGAGGTGGCCTAAAGAAGGAGATATTGAGGAGCAGGTCAGGGTACCAGCAGACATCCCTGACGATACTGGCATTTCAGATCCATATTTGGAAGTTATCCCAACAGGAGTTGGGAAACCAGCTGCAGAACCTATCATCATTGGCAAAATCCGAAAAAGAAAACAAAGTGCAGCCGTCATATTTCCAGAGAAAACTCCAGAAAAAAGGAAGAAGTCTACCACAAAAGGACCTTCCAAACCGAGAGCCCTCACTCCATAAGATGACACTTTGATTATAGGGGATCATCTTGTCGGTTCTTCTTCAGTTCATCCAGGAGAAGGATCTTCAGCCCCTCCACCAGTAGTAGGATCAGAAGCTGTAACACTTTTGTCTCTTGGACGTCTCAGCACCTCACTCCATTTATCTTTGCCAACCAAGGCACAAGTCATAGGGGGTGCTACTGTTGTATCTACTGTTGATCGAGACCGTATTCTATCAGATGAGCCGGCTCTCGACTTTGATGATGAAGATTGGGATGGCGATTACGATTCATATCTTGAACATAACGCATATATTCCAGGTATCATACAAAACCTATATAGAATTATGTACCATGATTTTGTATATTAACTTATTTTGTTCATTTTGTAGATGTCATCATTGCACCAAAGCCTATGGCTTCTCCTCCTCAAGAAGAAGATATCTATGGAAAAAATAAGGAATCTGAGGATGAAACTTCTTCAAAAGAAGAAGACGCTGATGAGGAGGGAGTTCAACAACCCGAGATGGAGTTTCAAGAAAAAAATCCTCCATCGTTAGAGGTAGAACAAGCACAACCTGAAATGTCCTCTCCTGCTGACGACCAGCACAAAGAAGAGACTATAATAGACCTCACTGTAGGTGATGATAGAGCTGCTGGAGGAGAACCAGATTTGAATAAAGAAGCAGCTGTAGAAAATTTTACTGTAATTGAAGCGATGGAAAATCCTGTGGAGCAAACCATTGAAGAAAATACTGAAAGCATTCTTGAATCACCAACTGAAACTGGGGAAGTTATAATGACATCTTCTATTGTTGCTACTGATTCAGTACCAGTTTCTGATGAGCCAATGCCAGAACCTGAACCAGCTTCCGCAATTATCACCATATCCATCGATATTACCGCCACCAGAACTCCAGAAACGGCTGGAGTAACAAGTATTGAAGACATTGCTCCCGAAGCACTTGGGAATCAATTGGCTGTGGCAGCAGTAACAACAATTCCATCTCAGCCTGTTGTTACACCAATGATATCTGTTGGTGTTGGAGATATAATCCCTGAAGCTCCTAGGGATCAATTGGCCATGACAGCGGTAACAGCAACGTCTTTGTCTCAACTAGTTGTCATACCAACAATATCTGTTTCTGGTCTCCAAAGAAGAGATCTACTAGATATTGCTGCCACACTAAGCTCCAGCGTAGAGATGAATCTCCTAGTTGAGATTCATACTGAGATCTTTTACAAAACTCTAGCAACCCTAATAAAAATGGTCCTGAATAAGGGCCTCAGTTACGAGATTTTGAAGGCAGCGATGGCTCTGACCATTAAGAATGTTGCTATGTTCGATGATGCTAGAAGAGCTGCAGTATTGGAGAAAATTGTAGAAGACCTTGAACAGCCAATCAATGAATACCTCAAGCTATCAAGGGTGACTGTTGAAAGTCTCATCCAGGAGGAATATGATGCCTTAACGGCTGATTATCTTGCTCAGGAGACTACATATAATGAAGCTCTTCAAGAACATAGTCTGAAAGTTGCCAAAGAGAAAGCTTTTTTGGCTGGAATAAAGCTCGAACTATATGGTCACAGAGTAGCTTACGATGCTTTGAACATAGATATTCAGAATAAAAATGATAAGATCCGTGAATTTGAAGCTGAATTAGCTCGCTTGAAAGCTGAAAGAGAAAAGATTATGGATGCTCGAAATCTGTACCTCATTCAGAGCTCCATTTTAGAAGAACAAGCCTTCGGGGCTGAATCAACTATCAGGACCCTTGATGTAGCCTAGGATCATCTGATAATCAGTTTCGCTGGACTTTCTCGTATTTGTACCCCTGAAGCTCGACGTGCTGAAGCTACTAAAAAGGTTGTAAGTTCTCGTGACAAGCGACTGGAAGAACTACTGAAGTTGCTTCAAGATGTTTCTAATCCACCTTAGAAGAACTCCTTGTCATCTTTTATCTCATTCATTTTTGTAATGTTTTCACAAGGAATGAATGAAATATTTATTTTGTGATCCTATTATTTTAAAATAAACAATAGGTATGAGGCGAAAAATACTTATCAGCGGTTATATGAACATGACAAGTCTTCTACACTCAATGATTTGTATCTATCCAGAGGTAATATAGACATGATAGATAATCAAATCTTACTTTCTATTTTAGAGTATGCAATACTATCAGAGGTAATATGGACATGATAGTATGTAAGAACTCAAAAAAAAGTATATTAATATCTATGCAGAGGTCGAAGGAACATGATAGATAGGAAAAGCAAGTAGATTTAACATTTATCCAGAGGTCTTGATAACATGATAAATAATAAATCCAGTTTTTTTTAATCAACTGGTAAGATAGAAGATCAAAATTTCTCTCCGAAGAGACGAGTAATCAGCTTAACCAAACCTTGGTAGCTGAGGATTAAGAGGACAGATATGTCAATATTAATGAAAGAATGAATGAACCAATATGGCCCAAGAATCATTCTCAAATAGCCCGGATTCACCATCAATTTGAACCATGTAAGCTGAAAATAGTTGCTCAGATTCATCATAATCAGATTCAATGAATTGGACTTCTTCTGAATCTGATGATTGTGAAGAGCTAGAAGAGAATTCTTCTTGTATATCGTCATTAAACATATGGGACGGATCATATCCCAATCCATGACGAGTTTTCTGGTAAAACGGATCACCACATAATGGTAGTCTTCTACCTTTGCCTTGATTGAGACCTTGCATAGTCTTTAAATCATATCCCATATTCTGGATAATTTTGAGAGATTGTTGACTATATCTGTCAATTCGGATTCTTCTTTTATCTTTATCTCTCAAATTATCTGTCTGAGCAACAGGGACATTTCTAGCCAAGCCAAACATAATTTGGCGCTTGTTTTTCTTATCAGACGGAACCATGAAATAAGATTCTTTGTTACGTCTATAAGTTACACAAGCTTGCGATGAAGCGGCTATAGGAAGAAGATAGGGAGAAGATGTTAGAAACCTTTGAGCATAAGGTCCAACATCGACATGAGGAGGAAAAGAATTTTCCTTATTGTCAATGTATAAGGTTTTCTCTGTGTCTATGTCGTCTTTATATTGATGACTTTGATTATCAGAAGATAAAGTCATTCTTTCAATAAACTTGACAGCCATATACTCGAAAAGGAAATCTTCATTAATATCAAAAAGTACAGAATGATCAATATTTACATCATTTACAATTTGACTGCTACACTTCGGATTAATCACTAGTGGATTATCATTCGTCTTCTGCGTAGATTTGCCAAGATTGACAATCAAAGGAGGTTCTGGATCATTCGTACGAAATGTACGCCCTTTGACTTTGATTACAAGAGGTTGAACTTGGCTTTTAACAGTAACATTCTCTGATTCCTCAGATGAAGCTTGAGTTCTTCCTTTAACCTTGATCATCAAAGGTTGATTGTTGACAGGTTGAGGTTGGATTCGCCCTTTGACTTTGATATTCAAAGGTTGCTCTTCTGGCGGATCTTCTTTAATTGATTGATCTTCAGCAGATGATTGATCTTCAGCCATCTCTGATATCTCTTTCACATGATCTTGTTTGTAAAGCCTTGAGTCGGAAAAATAGGCTTCAACACCTTTGAAAGGATTGATATCAGCAAACTCAGTCTTCACAACCCCTTGGGGATCCACATACTTAAAGCATTGGTGGAGAGTCGAAGGCACGATGTTATGCTCATGTAACCATGGTCTTCCAAGAAGAATATTGTAGGATAGGTCTGAGTTAATAACATAAAATGTTGCCATAGTTCGAAGATCACCAATCTGAATCTTCAGACGAATCTTCCCCAGTGGTTTGCTCTTTCCAGAGTTGAAACCAACTATTGTGGTACTAGTGTAAGTCAGATCACTAGTAGGAATCCTCAATGGTCTTAGCATACTTTGAAGAATTATGCTAATGGAAGACCCAGGATCAATGTAAATTCTGTCAACTTCAATGGATTCGATATACCCAGTGTAACACAAAGGCCTATCATGCTTGTTATGCTTCAACAACATATCTTCTTGTGTGAAGGTGATGTTGGGAATTACTTCCATCACACTATGATATTGCGGGCATGATAATGGTATATTGTCAGGAGTCTTGAGTTGAGCTAAGCAGGAATCAGCTTGCAGCAAAGCTTCACTCAAAGTTTCACGGCTTTCTTTAGAAAGATGAAGCAACTCGAAGATATATAATCTAGGCGGAGTATTAGCTAACTGGGCTAGAATATCAAATTTATAGCGTTTCATCACTACCCCCTGACTGGAAGTAGACTTCAACGGGACATCGAAGCGTACCGCTTTCTGTTTTTCCTTTTCAACCACAGCAGGAGTAAGAGACGGTTGAGTTGATGGTGTTTCAACGTTCTCAGCTTCCTTGGAGGATCCCTCATAATCTTTGTGGTACTCTTTTCCAGATTTTATACCAGCAAAAGTTTCTTCTTTAGACTCAGAAGAAGGAAGTACCATATTGCAGGTTTTAATCTTCCTTTTCTTAGCCTTCTTCTTGTGAGGATTGTTATGAGGAACCTCAGAACCCAATCCAACAGTGGATTTTTAACTTTGAATTTGTAAAGGAAGTCGTATCCCTTTATCATAATTCAAACCTTCTGCCTTTTGAAAGTCATAACCCATCTTCTTCATGAGAATGATAGATTGTTGACTGTACAAGTGAGTAGGCAGTGGACTTCCAACAGGTGGTTCCATAGAGGAAGAAAAGGAGATCCCTGTAACTACGGGAGAATGAGGAATAACCGTCTCTGCAGATACGGAAGGAAAAGGATTCGGAAAACGAGGAAAAATCCCTGTAGGAGCCTTTTCATAAGTAGCAAAGATTTGTTGTGCCCTGTATAAGGGAACACTATTCATGGCTAACCACTACTGATGAGTAAGCTTGAGCTTGGTAGGAGGAGCTAGACTTGGAGGACATATGTTCAATCCTCTTAGTCTATCTTCCAAAGGAGTGCCATCCCATAGATGATCCAAATCATCAGGATCTGGAATAACATGAGAAATCATGTTGTAGGTTTTGACTTTCTTACCTTTTTTGAATTTTGAAGATTTACCTTCATCTTCCATTTCAGGTATTAAGTCAGGATGTACCCACATAATTTCACCATTCTTTAATGTAAGAGGTAACAATCCTTCATTTTCCTCCCTGGCAGGCGGGATATTTGAAATTTTCATCGTCGCCTTTGGAATTGGGATAATTCCATCTGGTACTTGTTGTGGAGGAAAATCTCCAAATTGAAGAGAAACCATATTGGTTGTAATCGTATGGTCATTATTGGTTAAAGCAATGGCACCACCATCTATCAGCTCTTGGATTTTCTTCTTCAAAATATAGCAAGCACTGGTAGGATGATTAATGTATCAATGATAGATACAATATTTAGGATTGTCAGTCAGATTCACCTCATTGGGCCTTTTTGGCTCCTGAATCTAAAGTTTGCCACTCTTCACCAAACATTAGAATATCCTTGGGATATCACTTTCGTCAAAAGAGTATTCTTCTTTTGGCCTGGAAGATTTCTGATTATTCAGCGTCGTTTTATTCTTGGAAAGATTGGCCATAAGAGTGTCTTTTCTTTTCATATTACGATTGCCGAAATAATTACCAGGATTACTTTTCTTTTCTTTATCCTCAGAGGCAAAAATCATCCCATGTTTACGAGCCAACCTACCATTGGTCTCGACAGAAACTGCTGCTATGATAAACGAAGCCCAATCTGTGAATTGGGAACCCGTGAAGACAGCGATGGATAGTCGCAGATTCATCTTACATGTATCAATCAGCGCTGAATCTGGCATACCAGGGGGCATCTTTAAAGTCGCTTGTCGGAAACGCTCAATGAACATCCGAGTATCTTCTTTCTTCTTTTGCTTGATTTATATTAAGGAGGACATATTCATGTCTATACCTCCTTCATAGAAACGGGAGAGAAATATTGCCTTAAATTCGTCAAAAGACAAAATGCAATTGTCGGGTAAACTACGATACCAGTCGTAAGCTGAACCCGTCAAACATCCAATGAATACTCTAGTGAGAAGAGCATCATTTTTCTGCAAATATACAGTCATAATATCAAAGTAATTGATATACTGACTAGGAGAAGCCTTTTCATCAAATAATACCATGGTCTGTGGCTTGAATTTTGGTAGAAATGGTACATCATTCCAATGAGGAGGATAAGGTTGCTTAATCCCTAACCTCTGGAGTTGATCCTTTTGCTTCAAAACTTCAAACTGTGCTTTGAGCTCATGCACTGCTTGAATGGCTTCGCTGGTTTGTGGAAGCACATTTGATTGAAAAGTTGTTGGTTGTACCGTAATCCCCACCGGAGATGATACATCTTCTGGAATGATGAGATCTGGAGATGCAGAATTTTGGTTAACAGCAGGCTCTTGGATATTCAAAGGTATATCAACCCCTTGGCTATCTTGAGTTGGTGCTGCTGCCTGAACCGGTGTTACAATTACTGGTTGAGCAGTTTGCTGAGCCGTTATTATCTGGTGCATGCTTTGGATCATGTTAAGCATATCTTTCAATGATTGCTCAACAGCAGTGAGACGTTGTTCTGTATTAACAGATGACGTCTCTGGTTCGTCTCTAATAGCGTAGGATTCAACCTCTCTTGAAGATACGGAAGGATTAGTATAAAAGTATGAATCAACACTATCAGTTTCGGACTCAAGGGATTGAGTACCCCCAGCTTCAGAATCAGAAGTCTGCAATTGTTTTTGTCTTCTTGATCGAGTATTTTGATATACTCCTTCAAAGGAATCAAGAAGTCTGTTGAATTGTTGTTAACCTGGGGTTGGGGACGTGTTCTGTCACACCCTAGAACCAGAATACTGGAGAGCGGGGACAGACATAGCCAGCTACGTATATTAAAATGGAAACCACCTCGATATACGGTCACGGTTGTCTAGAAATATGAGGGTTTACTACAAGCCAACAGTCTCTTATGGTCATGAACAAGCCTAATGTCTCAACAACCAGTAAGTAAGTAAGGTCGCAAGATGTATGATCATTAAATACACAATAATAAGGCGTCCCAAATATTACATATTCAGCTGATCATGAAGCTAGTCTTACAAAATGCGAGGACTAGCCAGAGTTAAGTCATACATGATCAACCCTAGGATTTGTTAATCATATTTACAGCCCGTAGGCAGACAGTAAGTAAAGTGCATCGAGCTAACAGGTGCTCGTCGGCTAAACGCCTCAAAAGAATAACTTTACAATAGAGTGAGCGAAACAAAATAGAAAACCCACTCGTAGCCCGGGTTCCTTCTAGTCGCCACCATCGGGCTGGAGGTTCGGAAGATCCTCGGAAGCTGCTCCGAAATCTGGCCACACAAAACCAGTTGGGTCAACCCCAGAAAGAGCAAGTGCCACAAGGGGGCCACGAAATAAGAACAAAAATCAGCAATCAGCACAAGAAAATCTAATATTAAAACTAGAATTTACAAAAACATGTCAGGATGATATACGACGAGATAACCATGGAACTATTCCGATAGCCAGGTTATAACCCGTGAACCAAACAAGGACCGGGGTTGTAATCCTTCATCTGAACAGAACTTGGTTTTCCACCATTTATCGACAAGATAATAATGTAAGAAATCAGGACAGAAAGCAATCTTGTACTGGATCAAGACATGGCTAAACTGGTTATACCTCATTCAATCAATCACGGCCAAGCAGATACTACGGCTTACTACTTTAACTAACTAGGGTTATCACAGGCCTAATTACTAACAAGATGCAGTGAGATTGTTCCACAGCCATAAGCCCTGCAGACCATCCAGGTTACCCAGGTCAAAAATTAGGGGTTGAATTCAGGTGGGTACATCGCCCAGAAGACAAATGTACCCTTAGGTGACTTAGAGGGTGTAACATGCGACGGTGTGCTGGAAATGTGCCCTACTCGACGGCAGGCTACAGATCCCAAGAGCGCCCAGGTAACGGGATTGCCTGTAGCTGTGTCATCTCTTCATGACTACTGAGTTATTCTAGTTATTAATCTTAATCTATTTTAGTAGGTACTCCTGACCGTGGTACTCAGGAGTCCCTTCCTAGACATGATGCAAGATAGGACAAGTGGATTTAACAAGCAAGCAAGAAAGAACTGCCCACGGTGTCAAGGCAAGTCAAGTTAAGTTAGCCGTCGCAACAGCATTAAGATAAATCATGTCAGGGTACTTGTCAGGAGTGCGCCACGACGGGCCACTATCTTGTCAGGTTGGTCATGTCAGGAGTGCACCACTACGGGTCACAAGGCACGCACGCAGGGGAGCTGCGTACGCACAAAAGGCACGCACGCAGGAGAGCTGTGTACGTAAAAAGTCATACACGCAAGAGAGCTGCGTACACGAAAAGTCACGCACGCAAGAGAGCTGCGTACGCGAAAAGTCACGCACGCAAGAGAGCTACGTACGCGAAAAGTCAAGCACGCATGAGAGCTGCGTACGCGAAAAGTCACGCACGCATGAGAGCTGCGTACGCAAAAAGTCACGCACGCATGAGAGCTGCGTACGCAAAAAGTCATGCACGCAGGAGAGCTACGTACACGTAAAAACACGCAAGCAGGGGAAAGGGACTTCTTCTCCATGGCTGAGAAGAAGCTCTCATAGCTCCCAAAACTTCAAGGCATCACAACTTGGTCATCCGAACTCCAAATTCAGATTTCCAAAGTTCTAACCAGGGTGGAATTGAACTCTCTTCCACAAGGAAACATCAAAACACATAAAAATCCAACTTAAGTAGATCAAAACCATGCAAAACCAAAAATAAAGAAAACTTAGATCTAGAACAATGGAGACTCCAATTCATAAAATACCAAGTTCTAATGTTGATCACCAAGTCCTAATCTAGCAAATGGACAAATAAAAAAGGATTCTCATGTGGTGGCAAGGTGTACTTGCCTATGGGTGGGTGTTGTGTGGAGGAAGGAGAAGAAGAAATTAATGGAGGTTTATGAGGAGAGAGAAAAGGTTGGTGGAGTTTTAAAAAGGGTGGGATATGGTGTGTTGAGGGTGGAGCATAGGCTAAGGTGTTTCAATACACATTAAACCAAACCAAACCAACCCAAACCAATTAAAACCGAGCCATGTCAAAACCCAAAATACGAGAAATACTAAAATTCCACGAGTTGAGAAAAATAAAAATACATGCCAAAATCCAGATACGAGTATAAATACAAAATACTAGAAATACGGGAAATGAGGGTGACATGTTCCGTCTACGACGTCGTCCTCTGTTGGTGTGAGATGCCATGTTGACTGACGCATATGACAACTCATCAGCTTGTTGTTGGGGTGCATTAAAATTCAATCGATCAAAAATTGACCGTCTGGAAGCTGAGCAACAACATTTGATCACAATCTGGTGACACTCACAATGATGATTTTCTTGGGGGAGCGTCATGGAAGATTGTCTATTTTTACGCTTTTGCATTAGCAATTCACGTAAATCAGAAGGAGTAGAAGGAGTAGTCTTCTTTATTACATTTGGGGTAGCAAAACGTTTAGTCCCTTGTGTATAAAGAAGATTACTGGCTGCATTCGCAGAACCAAACTGTACATTTCTACGCGTTTGGAGTTGTGTATGCAAATCTTGAGATTTTTTAGCACGAAGGACTCCATTTTTATTGCGTGTGATTTGTAGGTTTGGTACTTTGCGTAGAGCAGTATAAGAAGGTTGTTGGTGTAGAACTGAAGCTTTACCAACAATATTTTTACGCTGTATGCATTTAGGTACATTCACATTAGATGTAAAAACATCGTTGCGAATTTTATCTACACTGTCACAGACAGGAGACTTACCTTTACGCGTAGAGCATAATTTTTGTGTGTCTACCATGTCACAAATGGAAGACTTATTTTTATACTTAGAAGTACAAGCATTAGAGTCTTCCTTATTACAAATGGAAGACTCGTTCTTATGCACTGAGCGTAAAATTTGGTTTTTACCCACTGGGCGTAAAACCTAATTATCTTCACCGTCACAGACGGGAGATAACTTGCCACACTTAGAGTACAACGCTGAAGTAAGGACTGCCTCATTACGAATGGGAGCCCCTACGACAGGAGTGGGAAGAATTCCCTTGCCCTCAGAAGCAACAGAGAGATCAGAAGCTATTTTGGATTTAGGAATCCAAACTTTTCGTGCTTTGCGAGATTTTTAAACATTGGAGCGGCGAGAACCACCCCAGATCACAGCATTTCTTCATAAGCAGTCTGGTCGAAGTGTACAACCAGAGTCTTCTTTGTCGATCCAATCGACACATCATCGTATTGAGCAATTGCCTTCTCGTCAGAGGAGAAGGTCGTCCCAGCAGAGTCGCCATTTTTGTTTCATTTAACAAAATGCCTGAAAATCGGATTTTGAAAATAAAACAAGAAAAAGTACAAGAAGTACAAATTTGATTCTGGGAAGTATTGCTATGGAAGTCTGATCTGTAAATGATCACTTTGTTCCTTGGACCATACGATGATGATGAAGATCACTGCTAGAAGATGAACAATTGGAAGAACTAAGTCGCCAGAAAGGTATCGACGCACTTGGGCACTGATGGCGAGGCCGAATGCTTTCCTGCTTTGCTTCACTCTGTTCTGGAAGAAAAGTTGAAGAAGAATGTTTCGAAAAATCAAAGTCTCTGGGCTCTGATCTCTATGTATTCTCTCATTTTCTCTCTGTCCCCCTTTATATGAGAAAAATCATTCTATTTATAGACTTTGCTTCTTGTGCGTAAAAACTCAGCAAACGTTCCGTCTTTACGCTAACAACTGCCACCCATGACCGAAGTCACCCTCTGCATACGTTGACACGTGTTCCATCATTTCAATAAGAATAGGATGCACGTACACACGTTCTTCGAGATGTGTGGCATGAAAGCCATGTAGGCAAACCACGTTCTGAATTGGAATAGGGCGTAAAAACAACCCAAATATACCCTGAGCGTAAAGTAGTAGACTAGGCATACAATAGCCCTGATGTAGACTTCCCGCGTAAAGTGGTTGTTAAATAACCTTGAGCGTAAAAGTAGCCCAAATAAACCTTACGCACACGTCAACCGTTGAGCGTAAAAACTCGTATAGTCTCCGTACGTAAAAGAAGCTATATTATGAGCGTAAAGTGGCTCAGTCCACATACTAAACGACAAATGGGCCTCTGTGTAAAATAAATCCCTTTGATTTCTGTGATATATGCCATCATTAAATCTTCATGTCAGACTTTACATTAAATGCAAGACTTGACAGCTTTGTCCAGCATAAAAGTGGCTAGCCTGTCTTGGGCGTAAAATCATTAGCTTTGACCCGGGCATAAAATGATTAGCCTGCTTCATGCGTAAAGTGATTAGCCGCTCTTTGGCGTAAAGTGATCCAATTTGAATGGAATGATCTATCTCTTTGACTCATTCTTATGAAGCACTTTTTACGCTTCTACAGGGGGTTCATGTGACACTAATTTATTATCCTAGCGGGAACCAACTTATCTTAATCAATCGGTAATCCTAGTAGTTCCTAAAATTGAAAGGGGCTTACAACCTGTACACTTC
Organism: Iris pallida; assembly: GCA_029216955.1. NCBI lineage: Eukaryota > Viridiplantae > Streptophyta > Magnoliopsida > Asparagales > Iridaceae > Iris > Iris pallida. The sequence goes on from JANAVB010016195.1 coordinate 29,091,085, forward strand.
GAACATTTCTTTCTCGAGATTAAACTAAGACACAGTTCTATGGGTTAGTGAAGTTAGAATGACTCAAGTCAGGGTATCATAACTCAATTTTTGATTATAGGGGAATACTATACGTCGTAATAGAAAATGTAATACGGTACATATGAATCAATATTCTGGTCATTCTTCGATTTCGAATAGATGGAAAACAATTGTGTAGATGTAGCTTTCATGGCCATAGGTGGTATGGCGAACTAAGGGGACATTCTGGGTCTAGCTTCCCCCAAATACGAGTATTTGTTTTTCCAAAAATAAGTAAAGACGGTAAACAATAAAGAGTTCAAGGGAGAGGGAATCGAATACAAATACGGGGTTCGAACTATGATTAAATAAATTCAAGAAGAGTTGTCAAGGCAGTGGCGGATGACGTCCTAGAGACATCTATATCTCATTCCACGTAGGATAATCATATGAAGAGCGAACCAAGTGCACTAAGGTTGATCAGACCATAATACACCGATTCTAATTAGACAATATGTCAATGGACATCCCCAATAAACATATGTCATGAACAAGCTTGATAAGAATAGGCTTGCAACACTAGGCTATAATAGTGGCGTTAGTCAAGGTAGTCAAAATATAAGTACGCAAGATTTATGATTGAAATAAGGCACAAGTAGTTCAAGTTCCTTAAGAATCTAAGTCTTGTCCGGTGTTCGTGTCTATACATTCGTCCTACTGTCTCTTGTCTAAACCTTTGCTCAACCAAATGGGATAGACCTCTAAGCTCTATAGTCTAGGTAATCCTTTTAGTTTCCTCTTTAATAGGTCGTAAGGACGAGGTGAATGATAGGTCATGAGGTATTCTACCCAACTTATAATAGTTTAACTAGTAGGGTGATTGAGAAATATAGAACTTATACCGAGTATGAGTCATCTTCCTAACCTCTCTATTAAGTACAAAGGGAAGAGATAAGATTTATGGTAAAAATAGATCAAATAAGAGGCAATCAAGGCTATCAAACGAGAGTTCAAAAATAGAATTCAAGGGAGGACTTCAAGTATGTTGATGAGATCCCTAGATTCTAATCCTATATGCAGGCCCATTCGGTACAGTAACGTAACTGAAACGGCTAACTTGACCTGCATGGGCCACCACAAAAATATGTAACGTTCCAGTCCTAAAATACTTAGCATTAAGTACGTAGACATGCCAACTGCACACATACAAAGTATACTCCAATATATGAAAACCTCGTATGTATATATAAGCTGTGAAATACAGTAAACTATAACAACTAAATCTCATCCACAATAAGAGAATAAATATATAATAAAAATTAAAACTGAATTTGTTATTGGTACAAAAGTTGGGCGGAGACAGATCCACTACCAACCATTTAAATGAGAAGAAAAATACAAAGGAAGAATGTGAAAGAAAAGTAGCAAGTCGACCCAAGGGCAATCCTCTTCGAAAGAATAGAGAAGATCACGGTCTTGACTAGAACACCTACAAAGATCATTGAAGTACGCACCTGGAGAGATCATCAGGTCCTCAGAGGGACACAACAAGATACAAGAAGAACATGCCATAATAAACTGAATGTAAAATATGTCACAAGTCACAAGTAAAAGTAAAGTGTTCTAACCATAACAAGGTTCAATATTGCATCAATGAAACAGTGGTCCACCCCTACAAGCAAACAAGGACAAGGGATGGCCTACCATTTCGGGATATGACACTGTCCCCTGCCATGACTAGGACGGAGTGTGACATGATAACGACTAAGGTTACCTAACCATTCTACTGTGTTCATGCAGTTAAGAACAAACCTTTAGTCGCAAGGAACCTGGCTATAACTAGGATCCGGTATAGTCCCCACTTGGGCACCAGTGACCAAGTGCATAACGTTCAAAAATGTTAGTGGACAACCTGAGGGGGTAAGCATACTCGTATCTCCAGTGGAGCTTCCGGGTTACAAAAGAAAAGTGTAATAGTGGCCCATACGATAAGGAAATGTTCTTTCCACCTAATGTTCCTATCTAAGTCACGTCCATGACTATGTACCTCTACTAACTGCCAAGCCTCCTACAATGCCTCTATTGACAGTTAGAACTAACGCATAGCATGGGTGATCAGTCAACACGCAAGTATCTCTATATGCTACTCATTTCACACATATCTTATGGTACAACTGTGTCAAGGTTTATGTAATACATATAGATGGTAGTCCCTTAACTCTAGGTCCATATACATAATTTAAAGACAAGAAGAAAATAAGACTAGTACTTGCATCATGCATAATAGAAAGCAAGTAAGTAAATCAACTGGAAGAACTAGAAATAAGTAGGCAAGAATATGCAATAACTGAAGAAAATATAGACTAAATATAATTAGTAAATATAGCAAGGTATCTTGCCTGAGGTGATGTGCAAAAGGGCAGGATCCAATAGCTCAAACCGGCAAATCGATGAAGCAAGAAAGTCAAATCTTCCAAATGTCCTCGGATGCTGAAATAAATACCACAAACAATTTTGGTATAAAAGATATGTCTTGAAACGCCTGTCCAAAAGTACAATTCTGGACACAGGGGCAAAATCGTAATTTTGGGTCAAAATAATGTCCGTTGTTGGACCCATTTATATTGAAAAGTATGCCAATACCTACGGTCTCTAAAGTCATCAAACTACATATCTATGGGTCTAGTTTGAGGAGACAAACCCAACCGTATGTCCAAAGTTAGATTTCGGTGGGTCGTGCATAATTTTGTTCGTTGGATCGGATCGCGTGCCCGCCAAAAGGTGTTTCAATCAACCTTCTCAGAGTTGGTTCAAACTTGGCACACAGGATCAAAAAAATGATACGCTTCGATTTCGTCACGCACGCACAACGAAATCGAGTTCCATTAGTTCCCACACGTCGGCAACATCTATACGCGCCTTTCGATGCTTATGGGTTGTAACCACATCGCCCGATTTGTCGAGGCGCATACGTATTAGTGATTTTTCATAAAATTCTATTATTTTTAAAACTTGTTTTTTCTCTATTTTTGAAAACTGATTTCTCTCTACATAGTTCATGAAATTGAAATCTACAAGAAATCTTTTAAAGTGGTATAAGTCATCTAAAAGGCTGTTCAAACAAAAAGTTTAAATTTTCAATGAGTCGACAAGAATCGGGTTTCAAACTTAGGTGCCTAGCTATCTAAAAATTGTTTAGAAATAGTTTTTGTTTTCGGATGTTTGCATCGATTTCTCACAGGGTTCTAATTTGTTTCAATTAAATCTAATTGATGGTATCTAGAGGTGTATAGGTTATGATCGAACATACGAAGGTAGATCATAAAACGATCGGAGGAAGACGGAGAACGAGAGGCACGAAGGAGGTGGTTTGGCACATGGCTACTATTGCTCTATCCGCTACTGCTGCAGATGGCGACTGGTGTGGGCGTCTGTCGGCGGCTTTCAGTGGCGACGTACGGTTGGAAGGTTGACGGGATGGCGTGCATTCGTCCAGTATTGAAGGGTCGAGTTCGTGAAGGGCTTCTCATGGTGTTTTTGAAAAAAACAGAGGTTGGTTCGATATACACACATATAGATATATAGATAGTTTTGTTCTAAATCTATAATCCGATTGTTGATCAGTTCCAAATTGAATTTAACCTAAATTTAGGTTCATCTGGAGGAGAACATGATAAGGATCATGTAGGATTTGGTTTGATCAAAAATGGTTGAGGATTTAGGGAGTTTGGGTCGAACGATATTCAAAGAAAGATCCCAACTTTGAGCCAGGGTATCATCAGGTTCTTGGGGCTACTGTTCCCGTGGGAATAATAGTAGTAACTTCTTTTTCTTTTTTCAGTTTCATATATATATATATATATATATATATATATATATATATATATATATATATATATATATATATATATATATATATATATATATATATATATATATATATGGATATGGATATGTAACAAAATCTCTAATAATAAAAATTTGTAATAAAAAGGATATAATATTATCTTTCTCTAAAAATTATCTAAAATTATTTAATATATTTTTAACAATATTTAAATCCCATTACATATATTAAAAAACTCTAATAATCAATTTATATAACAGTTTAAATATAATTACTTATGTACTTATATCAAAAAAATTCAGAATAAAAACATAAGAAATTCTAAAATTTCCAAAATATTTCTAGGATATTTTTAATTACTGTAAAATAAAAGTTTTGCCTATTACCTATATATAGTAGTAGAAATTTCTTACTAGTTTTTATATAGGAAAATCATATATTTGTTTACTATCTATTTAACTAAATACAAAATACCATAAAATATTAACTAAGAAAATATTAAAAAATTAAAATAGGGGGGGTGTACAAATGCACTCTAATTAAATATTTAGTTAACCCCAATTATAAATCATTAACCTTAATCCCGTATCTAAATTTTATAGGTGCTTACACATGTCTAAGATGGATTCTGTCGAATGGACACCCAGAATCCTGAATAAAAATGTTAAGGATTAAGCAACTCGCTTGATTATCTAGATGCATTGGGAGGAGAGCTTTCCTGTTTACTTACATACCCTTTATTACGGTCGATACAATGGATTTGGAGCTCTCCTTCATGAGGGGCACATTTCTAGTACACCGTCGAGTTGGACAAATTATAGGATTATCATTATTGTTATTAGCTCAACATAGTTTGGGGCTTACTTTATTAGGATGCACGTCTCTCGGGTGGTGCATCTGCTATATATACTTGTATTATTCTCGAGCCTAGATAATTTTGAAAAACTGCAGGATAGGTACACAACAAGAAATTCTCAAACCGCATATATTAGTAATAAAATTGTGATAACCCTATTTAGCTAATGTATCAAACCTTACTAATTTTCTTAACCTTGATTGATGGTTGGAATCCAATTCATGTCTTGTCTAGTCATGTTTTGTCTTGTCTAGTCTTGTTATGGTCTTGTTTGATTCATGCACCTATTTATTGTTCATGTTATGATTTTTAATCATGTACTTACATGTTATTCTAGTTTAGCTTACATGATCTTGTATATGCTCAAATGTTCATGTTTATTTATATGTTTTCAGTTTTTTTTATGTTTTCAATAGTACCTTAACATTATTCATGATTGTGCTTGTAGTCTTTCCTTCAATCGACTTTATTATGTTTGCATGCTGGTTTTTAGTTAATTAGTTGACTTTTTTGTGGTACTTGCTATCTGAGGTCTAACCCTACTAGTTTTGTTTTGCTAGATCTGGTAGCAGAACCGGGAGATCTTTCGTACCTCTCACTCGATGATGACTACCAGGAGCACCAGAGTACCTAAGTTGATTTTTTTACCCACTAGTATCTGTAAATATTCTTTTGCAACGTTTAGCTACTAAGCATGTGTCTAAATCGTGTTTTGGACAATGACTATAGTCTTCGGGCATAACATGATTTGTATATTCTAGACTATAGTTAGAGATGATAAGATATGGCTATTACTCTTGCTAGTTCTTTATTTGTATTACTAGCTCTATGATCATCTACGTATATATATTTTGGGATGCTTTACAATTTTTTGTCTGATGATCATACTTCTTGTATTTTACTTATTTTCTTGTGATTAAGATATCTAGGATTGACTGTTGGTTTATAGTAGTAACCCCTATGTCTATATAGTCATGACTATATCATGAGCTACTGGAGTACTTTTGTATGCGCAGCTAACCTGGTTCCGTTCTCGCTCTCTAGTATTCTGGTTATGTGATGTGACAGTAAGCTAGGCAGAGTTCTCGTTTTCCATATGAGATGTAGAGCACCAAAATGTTAATGTTAGTTTAATGGTAGCCATAGCAGAGGAGGTGCAGATTCTGAGAATCGTGGATGAGTTTTTTGATATTTTTTTAGATAAATTTCTAGGTATACCATCCGCCAAATAGATAAAGTTTAACATTGATTTGTGTAACACCAAGTTTATGAAATGAGGGTATTTTTGAAATTTAGTATTTATAATCATTATTTATTGCATTTAAATCATATTATGATTTTTGGTGATTTTAAAAATCAATTTAAAAACTATTTTGATCAATGACTTGTGATTTTGATGTTTACTAGTGTAACCCTAGAGACTGCATAACCTAGAGCCTAACCATGTCATTAGGATAATTTATTTTTACTTTTGAGCATGAGAGTATTTTGGTCATTTGGCCTCTTTGAATTATTTTATGATTTATTGCATTGGTGATTGTTAATTTTGAATTTTGCTAGCTGTGACTTAAGAGACTGTCCTAGACTTTGACCTTGACTTTGGTGACTTAGTTAACATGGTATGGACCCTAATCTAACTTAGGTTGGTCTTGGTTGACTTAAGTTGGCTAAGTTTCATGAAGAGAGTATGAGGATTTTTGCATTGGACCAAAGGCTAAGGACTTGAGCTAATTAGCTAGTACAACTAGGCCCAAAGCCCACTAGACTAAACCCTAACCCTAATTCTTCTTTTATGACCAGCCACTAGGTCATTTCCCTTTCTTATAAATAATCTCTTTATTAGTTCTTGCCTCTTTTGTATCATTCCAACACATAGGAAAAAGAAAGATATGTTCATTCTTCCCTAATCCATAGATTCTTCATTTTAAATCCTTTTCCACTTTAGTTTCTTACATTAGAGCCTAATTCTCTCCCATTTTCTATTTGTGGAGAGTAATCCCGGCTTTGGGTCAATTTAGAGCATTTGGCTAGCAAGGAGGAACCCCTCATTTAAAGCTTTTTCTTGCTATTTGCACCTATAGGTAAAACTCCTCAAATTGTGCTAATATTCTGTTTTCTTTGTATATTAGACTAGATCTTGGTGTCCCCTAGCTGTCCCTAAAGTTTGGATTGAAATCGTGTCCATTTGGTGTCCGTATCGGACACGTGTCTATGTGTATGTACAAGTGTTTGTTGATATGCCTCATAGAAATGGATTTTCATATTTTCTAAAACTAATTACATGTTTTTGAATCTCGTAATGTGTAGATTAATTATGTTGAAGACTGAGCACGATTTTGCAGGATTTTTATGTCCAAAATGGACACGCACCTCATGCACGACACCGCGCACAGACCTCGTACGGTTCCCCTGCTGTTCGAGTGTCCTAGAGGATACGACACGATACCACGTGCCATTGAACTTCACGGACACGTGGGGGCACCCACTGACGTCACTCCCACGATATTTCATGGGTCCTCGTTCAGTATGCGCGAAGAAATTAAGCCCGTACTGATTTTACACTGTCACTGCACGCATAAAAATCCCTCTCTGATACGCGCCATTTGATATGACACGGGGACACGTTGACATAGTGCAGGGCAACACGAGTGTAACCCTATATGGGGTGAACACGTGGGCACGAGCATGAGTCGTGTCGTGTCCTGTGTCGCGTACATGAGGCTGTATCCTCGCTGCACGAGGCTGCCTGTGCTGTTTACTGATACTTTAGTTTTTAGGATTTTTGGACACTTCGTATCCTGTAATTTAGACACGAATGGACACGTCAACATGTCACATGTATCCCAAATCACTGCACACAGGTTCCTACTTTAATTTCGAGATTTTTGTGTTGGTTTTCATTGGAATGTTCATGGAAACAGTTAAATACAGTCTCAGTTTTGTTAACAGTTGAAATTTAGTTGGGTTTTGGTTGCATACCTATATATGTAAGATTGCTGATCTGATTTCATTTGGTTGAATGTTGAGTAAACTGAAATCAAATTACTTTTTAAACTTGGAACTGAGGTGATGGATTACACTGTTCAGATACTGAACAATTGTTCTGCCTTCACATCCCTATGGCAGAGTTATCCTATATAGATGTCTGCCCATTCTTCTATAGGATCAATCCTTAATGGCTATGCCTTAGCATTTAGTTTGATCTATTCATGTTCCCTGAAAACATGTGAGTTAGGCCAGTCCATTAATCATGATTGTCCAAGTCAAGCCAAACTTGGTTCTTCCTCATTGATTCAGTCCTTAAACATATGACTAGATATCTGTCCACTTTGAGAATGTTCTCATATACATCTCATGTTGGTCCCCATTCTCCTATAGTTTTAGTTTATAACCTATGTTGTATTCCCTTGCATATCATCTTGTTAGACCCTTGAACCTCATGTTCTGTCCTGAACATCATACTGCTTGCATTGATGCTTCCCTGTACACCCCCCTTCACATTGCTCTGCACACACTGCTCTCTTGGCTCTGATATATTGACACACTGCTGCACCCACATCTGTTACACTCTACATTACACACACATGTTTGACACTTGTACACTTGTATTTACTTTGCATTGACACTTTGCACCTGTTGACACATCTATACTTCGTTCACTTTGATGCACATTTGCACTGTCTACACACTAAAACTGAGATTGATGCCATGAATGCATGTATGTTAAATTGAAAGAATGAATAATGTTATTTTTCAGTTTTTCTCCCTTCCCATTCAGTTTTTCCCTTTCCCTCTTCTTTTGTTTTCATAAATGATATATTATAGTATCATAACTAATGAATGAATATATATATTTTGTAATGTAGGCATTGAATGTATGTATGTATATTATGGGTTAGTATCATGAGTTGCAATGTAGGAAATATGTGTACTTTTGAATCTATGATAGGATTTAGGATGTTAGTAGACTGTTGGTATCTTGTTTAGTCTTAGTGTGTTTAGGTTGAGATAGGAGGGTAGCTTCGTATGGCCTTGAACATGTTCAGTGGGAGCAGCAACAGCAATTACAGCAATGCAATGCAGCATGCATTGCAACAGTATGCTGCACTAGCAGTAACAGCAGGGGACTGAACCCCCTTGCAACTTTGGTTGGCCATAAGTCTTATGTCAGATATAGAGTATAGTGAGTAGTAAGAAGAGGTATGTTTTAGAATATCAAATAGTTAATACATAGTGGATACATAGTTGAGGGATGTATGTAGGCTTACATAGGTTAGTTGATTTTCTTTTTATGATATGCATATATGTATCCAGTTTTGGGGATTTAGGCTTGAGTGAGATTTGAGGTAGGAATGTTAGATTGTGAGGGATTAGAAATTGTTACTAATGTGTCCTAGAGTATTAAGGGTTAACAAAAGTTATTCTAGTCCAGATGTTTTGAGTTTAGATAGATCATGTTAGTGTGTTAGGGTATTAGGTCTTAAGTGAGAATAGCAATGGGGTTGTAGTATAAATTCCAAGTAATGATTGGATAGATAATGTAAATTTTTTAATTTAGAGTAAAGGCATGGGATGGGGTTAGGAATACCTAGATACTAGAGTGGGAATATGTAACACCCACTTTTCTAAAATGAGGGTAATTTTGAACTTTTATAATTTTGATTAATCGATAATAAGATTTAACTCATGTTGTAATTTTTGGTAATTTTTTAATCAATTTAAAACTATTTAAAATATTAAATTGTGATTTTGATGGTTAACTAGTTAATTCCTAGTTTTGCTAAGCTTAGAGACTAACCATGGGGACCTAACCATGTGATTAGAATGACTATTTACAACTTTTTAGGCTAAGGGTATTTTGGTCATTTTGTGACTTTTGAATTATTTAGGATCTTGATTAATTGGTAAATTTTAGATTATTTTAATAATATCTAAATTAATGTATTATGATTTTGGTCATTTTTTATATTTTAATATTTTGAAAAAAATTTATATTTTTAATATTATTTTTATTGGATTTGTTTAGTCGGGTTTGAGTTTCGTCTCGTTCCGACTTGTATTGTGACTCGGGTAGCTTGAACTCTAGATGGGACCCAATATTAAGTTAAGCATGGCTCACAAGACCCAACATTAAGTTAGTTAATTAAACTAATTTTTATCATGTTAGAATGGTTAAGTTAGAGACTCAAAACTAGAACATTTTGACCCCAAACTTGAACCTAGTCTAGACTTAACCATATGAGACTAGAGAGGGGGCAATTAGGACATTTCCCATTAGCCCTAATGGACTCTTTATGGCAGCCACCTTTAGGAGAGAATGATTCATTTCATTCATTAGAATCTTGCCTCTTTTATTTTCCTTTTGTTCTTCTCCAATTTTAGAGAGCCTTCCCATTGATTTGATCTCCAAATCAAATCATTCCTTCACCAAACCTTCCCTCAATCATTCCTATTCTCCAAAGGAAGGGTGCTACCAAGGATTGGAAGAGGAGTGCAAGGAGGAGTGTCCACTTTGAGGGATCTTCGTATCGGAGCCGTGTCCTAAAGGATTTCATTGGGATTCCACTCCCAATAGGTAAAACCCATCCTCTAAATCGATTTCCTATGCATATAAATTAGTTTTGAATCCGTAGGATCCATCCTCATGCATGTGTCGCATTTAGATTCAAATTTGAGGCCATTTGGAGCTCTCTTGAGGATTTTAGATATGTATCTTGTGTCCTACTTGATAGATCCCAAACTAGGACACCACATGTGTATGTATGTATGATAATAGTTTAAATAGATATTTAAATTCAGTTTTATAATGGTTAGAGAGTGGATTGATCTTAGTTAGGATGGTTAGAATGAGTTTCATTTGGATACCTATGTTTGTATCTAAGTATCTTGGCCTATATGTGTTCTTTTGTCAAATCCGTCATAATTTTCATCCACATTTTTATTAAAAAAAGTAACTTAGAAATATCATAACTTTTAGCTTAGAACTCCAATTTATCTCTCATTTTTTTTTGAAAGAACCGTATCGAAGTTATCTTTCCAAATATATATTTTAAGAAGCCAAATTCTTTCCGTAACTTTCTGTAGAATTATTTGAGTGTCAGCTGTAAGAAAGACGAACGTGTTTCGGTTTTTTTTTGCGATTTCGGGAGCTTCCGGACACGAAAATGTGATCCGTTTAAAGTTTGGGAAAGCTAACACAAAGGGATACGACATACTTTAATCCTAGAATTTAGTGAATGCCCAATTGGTACAGTATTGGTTTTAAGTAGAAGAGTGACTATACAATATATGCATTTTGTGTAACCTATGAGCCTATGTAGTATGGATATTAAATGAATATAGAGTATGTAATGCATGATATGTTAGATGAATGAAATGATATATATATATGATATATATTCGCTTTACATTAATACATATATATGGTTGAATGCAAGCATGTAGGAATACAATTAATATATTGCATATAAGCAATGCATAAATGAAAGAATGATATACAATGTATGCATGAAGATATATATGTAATGATAGATATGAATGCATAATGTATAAATATTATAATACAATATATAATGATAACATGTATGGTAATGTAGAGTATATGATGCAAGCATGAATAAATGGAGGAAATACATGTATATAGGTAATATAGAATGTAATATATGAATGCAAGCATGCAAGATAATGTATTGTATCCATATATGTTGTATTCAACTTAAAGATAATGTAATATATGAAAGGAATGAATGATAATATATAACATGATATGTAAGGTAATGCAAGATATGAAATATATGATGTGTGCATGTTTGTATGTCTCTATGTTAATGTATGAAATAATATGAATATACAATGTATGCATATGTATAAAACATATAGGTAATGCATAGATGCATGAATGAAATGAATGTTTGCAATATGTTAATATAAATACAAGTATCTAATATGCATGAATGTAAGTATAATATAATACAAGTATACATGTATGTATCATGTAAATGTAATATACATGATATGTATGTATGCATGTATACAAGGTATGTATGTATGTATGTATTTCTATAAACTGAGTTAACCTATAACCTTTTACACACATGCATTCATACACCCTTTGACATCATGTATCCCATGTCATATACACCTACCTATCACTAAATTTTAGAACATTAACACATATCCTTTCACACATATGCCAAACACACACATACTCACTTACTCTTTTACCTCTCTTTCTCTCTCTATATATATGTATGTGCCTATATATATAGCTTTCCTATATATATCTATGTATATGAATATGTGAATAGTGATGCATATATATATGCAGGATGTACATATAGGTAGCCTATATGTTATGAGTGTACTACAATATATTAGATATATATATTGTTATGTGTATATGTGTTTCTGGTTTGGCTTAGGCATGATATAGCCTATAGCCTAGGGCTCTTAGCCTAAGGTGTGTCTGTTTGCCTAGTGAGAGTCTAGTTAGACTTGTTTAGTCTTGATTATGCCTAGAATAGACTAGTTAGACTAGTATAGACTTGTTTGGTTTAAGTTTGACCTAGTTGACCTAGTTTGACTAGTCTAGTTGACTAGAGTTAACCAAGTGTTGACTTTAGTCTAGTGTGACCTAGACAGCATGTAGATACATTGTAGCAGTCTATTTCCTTATTTTAGACATGTTGTAACTTGTGTTGCTCTGATTAGGAGACAGACACCTCTCCTCAGGCAGTACACCCTCTTCGGACATTCAGTTATCAGGCGAGTACATTCTCTGAGCATTTCATATCTTATTTAGGATTATATTTCCTGCTTTAGATTATCTTACTTGATGCTGACACGTTGGTAACACGGATTAGTACTATATGGATCCCTTCATGGAATGTTATCCTTCTCGGAAGCATCAGATACTTTAATTCAGTGTGTTTCACTTACATCACGTATCTTATGCTTCTATTATCATGAATCTTCGGGAATCAGCTAGTAACTCATGTACTCACATGATCACCGAGCATTCACGAATCAATTTATGAATCACCCTTTATGGACAACGTAGTATAATCATGAATCTTAACGTAACTTGAAGGGATCTTTGTGCATTGATTGGGGATAGGGGAGTATAAATGAACATGTGAATAAATCCAAGTAGTGTAATCATGAATCAATTCCAAGTAGTGTAATCATGAATCAGTCCTTAGCCATTCACATGTTTATCCAGTACTCTGAATTACTAGCACTGTCTCTTTTTATATTTATCATAGATATTTACTTACAGTCTCTCTCTTACATTATGCTATTCTTCAGATTATATATTTTATTCTCTAGTATGATTACATTTCCTTTCCTGCTATGACTTGTTGAGATGTATTGTGCTCGCTCCTGTCATGACTGGACCTGTTGATAAATTTTACAGATAGCATGGAGGTTGCCTGCTAGCCTAGAGGAGACACAGTAGAGGTTGTATAGATAGCGAGGGTTTTGCTCATAGTTTATTTTCATTTGTCTTGAGTTGTATTTATGGATTACTGTATTTGAGATTTGAGATATATTTCTAGGTTGTGTATCTTAGACACTTGGACTTCTATCTGCTGTATCCCTTTTGGATTTTATGTTTTATCTATCTTCCATTATGCTCTACCTTAGATGTGATTGAGACTGTATCTGCTATGTCACCCCCATTCGGGGAGTATAAACTATTTAGCTTTATATTATTAGATGTTGTGACCTAGGACAGCGTTCTACCGTCGACACTGCGGCGTAGGCTGGACGTTCCCATTTCTCGTGCCCTTACTCTAGGGTGCGGTCGTGACACATTTTTAGTGGTGGCCCATGCAGGTCGAGTTTGTGTAGTGGTATTCGAACTAGAGTACCACTACAGCCTGCAGTAGGATTAGGATATATTTTGAAGCTACTCAATCACAGTTAGGATCCCTTGAAAGATTCCTGGGACGACCCTTGAGAATCTTATTTTAACTTTGATTTGAAAACTCTTCTCCCCTTGATTTGATTTATCTTTACTTTCTGTTGTTGGATTTGATTTTGATGATGATTGTTGAGTTTTGAATCTTGATGTTAGCTGTTGCATTCGAGTTTGTATTTATATGACTTGATGGATTTTTGTTCATTTTTGAATCTTAATGTTCGTTGATAAATTTGATTTTTTTTTTGGGTATTCATTGTTGATTTAATTTAATTTTTGTCAAGATGAAATTATATGGGCTAGGTCATCTATGTTATGGAATCTAGTCTTCTACAGTCACATTAGCCAGCATGGTGAGGACATATAGTCTGACTTGGATATATTTCTCGGGTGTGGGAATTTAAGGTTTTCGCAGCCAAGCTAGCGGCATCGCAAAAATATTAAATACCATAATTCTAGAGGTATGTGCCTAAGTCGAGGACTCTGTGATTATCGTAGCCTTGTTTACTAGTATGACGAGGATTTAGAGTACCATGATTTTGGATAGACGCATATGATTATCAGATTGTACCTTAAATATTTTTGAACATCTTTTCTCTACTTTTGTTTCAGTCCTTCAAAAAAAAGGAAAAAAAAAGGAATTGTTATTTGTTTGTTTTGTTTTGTTCTCATTATTTAACTTAGGGTAGCTTTAACTATTTTTATAAACCTTTGTGTAACTTCTTACTATGAATTTCTTCTTAATACAATGAATCGATAATTTTGCTAGACCTTATCTTGGATTTGATATTTTAGCTCTAGGTTTCAAAATGGTTCCTTCTTTTAAGCAGAACAGATTTCATCGTTATTTCCTTCTTGCTATTATTCTTGTATTAAATAATAATAATAAACTGTCTTGATTACATCAATCACCTTCTTTGCAATCTTAGTAGGAATCTAAATGTTGGTCTTGATATAGAATTTAATTTTTATATTGGGACATAAGAATATAAATAGTGGACACAGATACTTTGTCTGACACGTATGCATGCTACACTTTGATTATCAACCCATATAAATGCATATTAATATGTTGTGGATGTTTAAATTCTCAAAACCCTAATATTCTGATACAGTACAGTATCAGAGACTGATTCTCTGCTTTTCCAGTTTAAAATTCATAATTTAAATATAAATTTCATGTTATTAGTTTTGTTTACATCACTGCACATGTATCTTATACACAAGTTTATAATTCTTAAAGAAATTGGTTGAGTTTTGTGTTTAAACTTGTCAAATCTGGGACTGTGTGCATATTAACCCTTAATACTGGATTTTAAATATTAGTTCAAATTGCTATTTTTAAATGCAATATTTTGAGGTATATACATTGTTGTATGTAGGGATATAATGTTAGGTTTCATATTTTTACATGTTAGGTTGTGATAAACATTGGGTTGGTTTGATGTTCGAATTTCTCCAAAATTCTAAAACTGAATACATGTTAACATTTATCACATTGATTTTAAATGTTTAGTTCAATTTCAGATTTAATATGTAATGTTAAACTGAACTGAATGATTGAACCCTTCATTTTAAGTTATAACCCCTGTACTCTTGACACTCTACACTAATGTACACTAATGTTCACAACTGCCATGTAAACCTAACCCTTCATCTCTATGTTATGTTCATATATCTATATATATATATATATATATATATATATATATATATATATATATATATATATATATTTTTTTTTTTTTTTTTTTTTTTTTTTGCATATATATATATATATATATATATATATATATATATATATATATATATATATATATATATATATATAGTTATGCATACATGTTATAATGTATATAGATACATAACTAAATCTCTACCTCTCTATACATATAGATATATGTATATATATGGTTAGCCATGCATGTTATGAGTAAATAGGTTGTGCATTGTAGATTGTTTAACCAATATGCCATGAGTAGTGTAACTTGATAGCTATTGTTTTGAAACTCAAATCCTCTTATACACTTTCATGTATATTTCACACACACACACACACACACACACGTTTACTATCTAACCCTATGAACATGTCCACATACACCTATGCACACACTAACCACATAACCTTTACATAATGCTAGCTTTTCCCTCTCTAACGCTCTATCTCTCTCTATCTCTCTCTCTCTCTCTCTCTCTCTCTCTCTATATATATATATATATATATATATATATATATATATATATATTGTGATTGGATTTCAATGCAATTGACTTTCATTCTTTAACTTTTTATTTTGATTTTTTCTTTGAATTGTACCCCTTTATAGATAATTGGTAGTTATCTTATTTTATTTTCTGATAAGTACCAGTTTTTATATAGGATGGTAGACTGTCTTACAGTTTTGATGATTTGTTATTTCTGTATCTTTTCCAGTTTAACACCCCCGATTGCTTGTATGTTTGATACCCTATGACCCTTTTGGTTAGCATGACTAGTATACCTAGATGAGACTCTCACTACCACCATATGCCATGACCCTGTATGCCATCCTTTTTAATCGTATAATTTAGGTAAGTTCTGAGACCATGATTGTTGGGGATGAGACTCTAGAAAAAGTACGACCATCTTAATTTCGAGGACAAAATTTTTCTAAGGAGGGTAGACTTGTAACACCCACTTTTCTAAAATGAGGATAATTTTGAACTTTTATAATTTCGATTAATCGATAATAAGATTTAACTCATGTTGTGATTTTTGGTAATTTTTTAATCAATTTAAAACTATTTAAAATATTAAATTGTGATTTTGATGGTTAACTAGTTAATTTCTAGTTTTGCTAAGCTTAGAGACTAACAATGGGGACCTAACCATGTGATTAGAATGACTATTTACAACTTTTTAGGCTAAGGATATTTTGGTCATTTTGTGACTTTTGAATTATTTAGGATCTTGATTAATTGGTAAATTTTAGATTATTTTAATAATATTTAAATTGATGTATTATGATTTTGGTCATTTTTTATATTTTAATATTTGGGAAAAATTTTATATTTTTAATATTGTTTTTATTGGATTTGTTTAGTCGGGTTTGAGTTTCGTCTCGTTCCGACTTGTATTGTGACCCGGGTAGCTTGAACTCTAGATGGGACCCAATATTAAGTTAAGCATGGCTCACAAGACCCAACATTAAGTTAGTTAATTAAACTAATTTTTATCATGTTAGAATGGTTAAGTTAGAGACTCAAAACTAGATCATTTTGACCCCAAACTTGAACCTAGTCTAGACTTAACCATATGAGACTAGAGAGGGGCAATTAGGACATTTTCCATTAGCCCTAATGGACTCTTTATGGCAGCCACCTTTAGGAGAGAATGATTCATTTCATTCATTACAATCTTGCCTCTTTTATTTTTCTTTTGTTCTTCTCCAATTTTAGAGAGCCTTCCCATTGATTTGATCTCCAAATCAAATTATTCCTTCACCAAACCTTCCCTCAATCATTCCCATTCTCCAAGGGAAGGGTTCTACCAAGGATTGGAAGAGGAGTGCAAGGAGGAGTGTCCACTTTGAGGGATCTTCGTATCGGAGCCGTGTCCTAAAGGATTTCATTGGGATTCTACTCCCAATAGGTAAAACCTATCCTCTAAATTGATTTCCTTTGCATATAAATTAGTTTTGAATCCTTAGGATCCATCCTCATGCATGTGTCCCATTTAGATTCAAATTTGAGGCCATTTGGAGCTCTCTTGAGGATTTTAGATATGTATCTTGTGTCCTACTTGATAGATCCCAAATTAGGACACCCCATGTGTATGTATGTATGATAATAGTTTAAATAGATATTTAGATTCAGTTTTATAATGGTTAGAGAGTGGATTGATCTTAGTTAGGATGGTTAGAATGAGTTTCATTTGGATACCTATGTTTGTATCTAAGTATCTTGGCCTATATGTGTTCTTTTGTCAAATCCGTCATAATTTTCATCCACGTTTTTATTAACCAAAGCAACTTAGAAATATCATAACTTTTAGCTTAGAACTCCGATTTATCTTCCATTTTTTTGAAAGAACCGTATCGAAGTTAGATTTCCAAATATATATTTTAATAAGCCAAATTCTTTCTGTAACTTTCTGTAGAATTATTTGAGTGTCAGCTGTACGAAAGACGAACGTGTTTCGGTATTTTCGCGATTCCGGGAGCTTCCGGACACGAAAATACGATCCGTTTAAAGTTTCGGAAAGCTAACACAAAGGTATACGACATACTTTAATCCTAGAATTTAGTGAATGCCCAATTGGTACAGTATTGGTTTTAAGTAGAAGAGTGAATATACGATATATGTATTTTGTTTAACCTATGAGCCTATGTAGTATGGATATTAAATGAATATAGAGTATGTAATGCATGATATGTTAGATGAATGAAATGATATATATATATGATATATATTCTCTTTACATTAATGTATATATATGGTTGAATGCAAGCATGTAGGAATACAATTAATATAATGCATATAAGCAATGCATGAATGAAAGAATGATATACAATGTATGCATGAAGATATATATGTAATGATAGATATGAATGCATAATGTATAAATATTATAATGCAATATATAATGATAACATGTATGGTAATGTAGAGTATATGATGCAAGCATGAATGAATAGAGGAAATACATGTATATAGGTAATATAGAATGTAATATATGAATGCAAGCATGCAAGATAATGTATTGTATCTATATATGTTGTATTCAACTTAAAGATAATGTAATATATGAAAGGAATGAATGATAATATATAACATGATATGTAAGGTAATGCAAGGTATGAAATATATGATGTGTGCATGTTTGTATGTCTCTATGTTAATGTATGAAATAATATGAATATACAATGTATGCATATGTATAAAACATGTAGGTAATGCATAGATGCATGAATGAAATGAATGTTTGCAATATGTTAATATAAATACAAGTATCTAATATGCATCAATGTAAGTATAATATAATACAAGTATACATGTATGTATCATGTAAATGTAATATACATGATATGTATGTATGCATGTATACAAGGTATGTATGTATGTATGTATTTCTATAAACTGAGTTAACCTATAACCTTTTACACACATGCATTCATACACCCTTTGACATCATGTATCCCATGTCATATACACCTACATATCACTAAATTTTAGAACATTAACACATATCCTTTCACACACATGCCAAACACACACATACTCACTTACTCTTTTACCTCTCTCTATCTCTATATATATATATATATATATATATATATATATATATATATATATATATATATATATATATATATATGTATGTGCCTATATATATAGCTTTCCTATATATATCTATGTATATGAATATGTGAATAGTGATGCATATATATATATATATATATATATATATATATATATATATATATATATATATATATATATATATATATATATATGCATCACTATTCACATATTCATATATATGTGAATAGTGATGCATATATATATATATATATATATATATATATATATGTGTGTGTGTGTGTGTGTGTGTGTGTGTGTGTGGGATGTACATATATATGTGTGGGATGTACATATAGGTAGCCTATATGTTATGAGTGTACTACAATATATTAGATATATATATTGTTATGTGTATATGTGTTTCCGGTTTGGCTTAGGCATGATATAGCCTATAGCCTAGGGCTCTTAGCCTATGGTGTGTCTGTTTGCCTAGTGAGAGTTTAGTTAGACTTGTTTAGTCTTGATTAGGCCTAGAATAGACTAGTTAGACTAGTATAGACTTGTTTGGTTTAGGTTTGACCTAGTTGACCTAGTTTGACTAGTCTAGTTGACTAGAGTTAACCAAGTGTTGACTTTAGCCTAGTTTGACCTGGACAGCATGTAGATGCATTGTAGCAGTCTATTTCCTTATTTTAGACATGTTGTAACTTGTGTTGCTCTGACTAGGAGACAGACACCTCTCCTCAGGCAGTACACCCTCCTCGGATATTCAGTTATCAGGCGAGTACATTCTCTGATCATTTCATATCTTGTTTAGGATTATATTTCATGCTTTAGATTATCTTACTTGATGCTGACACGTTGGTAACACGGATTAGTACTATATGGATCCCTTCATGAGATGTTATCCTTCTCGGGAGCATCAGATACTTTTGTCCAGTGTATTTCACTTACATCACGTATCTTATGCTTCTATTATCATGAATCTTCGGGAATCAGCTAGTGACTCATGTACTCACATGATCACCGAGCATTTACGAATCAATTCATGAATCACCCTTTATGGGCAACGTAGTATAATCATGAATCTTAACGTAACTTGAATGGATCTTTGTGTATTGATTGGGGATGGGGGAGTATAAATAAACATGTGAATAAATCCAAGTAGTGTAATCATGAATCAATTCCAAGTAGTGTAATCATGAATCAGTCCTTAGCCATTCACATGTTTATCCAGTACTCTGAATCACTAGCACTGTCTCTCTTTATATGTATCATAGATATTTACTTACAGTCTCTCTCTTACATTATGATATTCTTCAGATCCTGTATTTTATTCTTTAGCATAATTACATTTCCTTTCCTGCTATGACTTGTTGAGATGTATTGTGCTCGCTCCTGTCCTGACTGGACCTGTTGATAAATTTTACAGATAGCCTGGAGGTTGCCTGCTAGCCTAGAGGAGACACAGTAGAGGTTGTATAGATAGCCAGGGTTTTGCTCATAGTTTATTTTCAGTTGTCTTGAGTTGTAATTATGGATTACTGTATTTGAGCTTTGAGATGTATTTCTGGGTTGTGTATCTTAGACACTTAGACTTCTATCTGCTGTATCCCTTTTGGATTTCATGTTTTATCTATCTTCCATTATGCTCTACCTTAGATGTGCTTGTGTAACACCCAGTTTTCCAGATGAGGGTATTTTTGAAATTTGTAATTATTATTATTATTATTATTATTTATTGATATTTATTTCATATTATAATTTTTGGTGATTTTTAATTATTTTTAAACTATTTAAAAACTATTTTAAGTCATGACTTATGATTTTGATGTGCTGCAAGTGAAACCCTAGTGACTGCATGACCTAGAGCCTAACCATGTCAATAGGATGATTTAATTATTATTTTTAGCTTATGGATATTTTGGTCATTTTGACTTATTTGAATTATTTGATGATTTAGTAAATTGGTGAATTCTTGGTTGACTTGACTTGTTGAGACCTAGTGAACTAGACTAGAAGCTAACCCTAGCCATGGTGACCCTAGTCTAACTTAGGTTAACCTACTTTTAGTCATTAGAAACTAATTTTAGAATGAGGGGATTTGGTTTAGTGGATTTAAGTCATGGCTTGTGGTTTCATGAAATGACTTACGACTTAATGATTTATTTGATCATGACTTGGCCCATGGCCCATAACTAGAAGCCCTCACCCTAACCAAACCCTAAATGACCAGCCATAGGGATCCCCACCCTATATAAACACTTATTCTATAGGGCTTGCCTCTTTCTTTATTCATTGCAACATTGGAAAAAGAAAGGTATGTGTCCCTCTTCCAAAAATCCCCATAAATCCATTTTAATTCCTTTTTAATCCTAGTTTCTTGCATTAGAACCTAATACTCTCCTACTTTCTGATTTTGGGGTTAAATCCCAGCTTTGGGTCAATTTGGAGCTTTTGTCATCAAGAGGAAGAATCCCCCATTTGAAGCTTTTCCAAGCTTTTTGCACACATAGGTAAAACCCTTTAAATTGATTTAAATTTCGGTTTACTTTGCATGTAGGGCTAGATCTAGGAGTCCCCTAGGTGTCCCTGAAATTTGGGTGGAATTCGTATCCGTTTGGTGTCCGTATCGGACACGTGTCATAGTGTCTCCTAGGTGTTTGATGAAATGCTTGTGAGAATTAAATGGTATTATTTTCAAAAAATAATTGAATGGAAAAATAGGTTTTTAAGTGTAGATCACAAATCAAATGGACTGAGCACGAAACTGTGTCGTGTCCGTGTCCAAAATGGATACGAACATGCTGTACGACACTATCGTGCAGTATCCTGCTGCTTGGGTGCCACTGCGGACACGACACGGGCTCTCGTGAGCTGAAATTTGGTGGACACAATGGCCTACTGACTGACACAGCACACACAAAATTTGGGTTGATTTCATCGAGGGGTTTGGAAGAAATCCCACCCGCACTGAAAGTTTAAACGCACACACACGCGCACAGCCATTCACTGATACGCACTCACACACGCGTACTGACACGACTTGGACACAAGAAAGACACATGAGCATGTCCCCCTATACTTGGCGAACACGTGGATACGAGCATGTGGCCAATGGCACCCTGTGTCATGTCTACGAGGTCAAGTACTGCCTGCACGAGGCTGCCCCATCTACTAGTTCTAACTAATAAGAAATTCGATTCTCGGACACGTCGTGTCCACTTTTGTGGACACGAACTGTCCTGTATGATACCATATTATGTTCACACATGATTACCAACCATTTAATTGATGAATTAAGTTAATTTCGATATCCAAATTTACTTTTTCCCTTTCCTAAAGCTGTCCAGTATCAGTGAACATTTCCTATTTTTTTCGAATGTTTTAAAAACCACTTTCAATGATTAAATTACATGTTTTTGCATATATTTTATAGTTGAATATGTTTGGGATGTTAGGGTTTCATGTGGAGACTTGTTTAGGTTTCGAATAGGTTAGAATGTTTGCACTATTTTGAGAAAACTGTCAAGGCTATTGATTTCTGAGGTTGATACTGTAGATGCATGGAAAATATCAGAATAATGATCTATGCGGCTCGGAACGAGAGAACTCCATGCGGCTCATACAGGAGCAGTCCCATGCGGTTCAGAGAGACTCTTAGTCTCATGCGGCTCGGGGCAGGAGAGTCTATGCGGCTTACATAGGGACAGTCCTATGCGGTTCAAAGAGCCCCCCAGCCGCATGAGGTTCAGAAGTACATGCGGCTCACATACGATCGACAGAGATATGCGGCTCGATCAAACACCACGTGTCCTCATGGGACCCCCCTCACACAGCTGGCCATCGAGTGATGGCCCTATTCAATACTCTGCCATGATTTGACAGCTGACGGCTCTGACATAAAGTGTCATAATGGTCCTGTCATAATGACAGACTCTTTGGAAACAGGAGAAAATCTCTGACACGATCTGAGATTGCCACGTGGCTACTCCCATGCGGCTCCATTGAAGAACAGCTTCATGCGGCTGGCGAGAATCATCTTCCTGCGGCTCACCAAGAAGCCATCCCATGCGGCTCGCAAGTATTATACCTATGCGGCTCACCGAGAAATTATCCCATGCGGCTCGCAAGTACTATACCTATGCGGCTCACTGGGATGCTGTCTCATACGATTCATGGATATCATGCGGTTCTGACAGGGTTCACCATTAAGACACGTGGCAGAGATTCAATGGTCCCCACGACTTAACAGTTGGTAGCAAGGATGATTATGGGATGCAGATCAATCGGAGATGTACCAGATCCCAATGACCATATTTAACGTTATCCTCATAATTAATGAGATCCGGTCATATCATTCATGATCAAGCCAATGGGACACGTGGTGAGAAATCCAAGCTTGACACAACCAATCATGAAGATTTAAAGCAATCAGCATTAATCATTCACAGGATTCAATGCTATCCCCATTTATGGCTAAGATCCTTCACGCCTAAAATTAATGGTCCAGATTGATTATACATTAGGCCGCCGCCACTTTGAGAATGGGTAATCATCCAAACCCTTATGATGCCCCACTATTATAAATAGCAAGGTGTCATTCCCTTGTAAAAGATATAGACGATCAGAGAAAGATATACAGAGAGACCCCCCAATAAACAGAGAGAAAAATACACAGAGAGAGAGAGAGAAGCCAGAAGAGTAATAGAGGGAGAGCGAGAAGAGCATTCCTTCATCAACGCCAATCATCTTTTCACAGGAGCCAAGGTTGCATATCGATCATCCAAGGAGTAAGGCAGGGCTGCCGTCGCCTTCCCGAGCCTCTATCGTCACCCCCAAATAAACAATTGTACTTAGACTGCTGTACCTAGGTTTTCGTCCCTAGGCTTTCTTTGTACAAGCGAGTTTGTAACGTGAAGTAAAAGTCCGGTCCTCCGATAATTGTTCTGTTTTTTTATATTTCATGGCAAACACGATGACGACTCTGCTGGAGACAAACTTCTCCACGGCTGAGGAGTTGGTGACGCAATCGGATGCTGCCAAACTTGGCTCCACGCAATAAAAGATGGTCGTCCGCTTCGACCAACAGGCGTTTGAAGAGATGCTCTCCGAAGGAAGCACTGGCCCGGTCCAGAAGCGCACCCGCGGTACGAAGGCTCGCAAAGAGTGGAGGCCAAAATCATTTGCTCCTACCCAAGCCCTCGATGGGATATCCTCTGTTGCTCAAGATGGCGAGAAAGACTCTCCTGCGGCCCCACTTCAGACCGTAGACAACTCTGCTGTCCCCAAGTCCGGCAGAAGAAAATACTATGATGCTGGACTTGCAGGGGCAAAGAGGAACTCTATGAGATCCGAGCCGCATAAGGGTATTAGCCGCAGGGAGAAAGCTCATGCGGCTACATCCGCCAGCCGCATGGAGAAAACTCATGCGGCCACATCTGTCAGCCGCATAGCTTATGCGACTACAGTTGCCAACCACATGGATGAAACTCATGCGGCTAAAAAAGTCAATCGCTTGCAGAAAATCCATGCGGCCACAATTGCCAACCGCATGCGGCCAGCCTGCACGGTCGTGACTCCTAGCCGCATAAAAATAACTCATCCAACGGCAGAAGACAACCGCATGCAGACAGCCTGTACGGTACCCAATTCTAGCCGCATAGCGTCCGTTCCACGCTTCTCTCGATCAGTCTTCGACCGTCTCTCATGCGGTCCTGGCCCTGATGGTTCTCTGGATGATAAGCCAGACTCTGTGGTATTCAACTTGGACTCCTCCTATTACGCACCCGCAAGTGCTAAAAGGAGGAAGTCTAGGGCAGCACGGGCTCATCAAGCCCAGTCAGCTGTCCCAACTTCTGACTATCGGGGTGTCCCGTTGACTATCATACGGGCCTCTGATGGGAAGTTGTATAGAACCGCTCGAGTCCAGCCCCCGGCGGCAAACGGACAAAGTGGTTCCTCTGACCTGCGTGAGGTGATCCTCCACAAGCACAAGGAAAGAGAAGGAGCCTCGGCGTGCAAAGAGTCCTCACTTGGACATCACTGCACCCAGATCATCGTCAACTGCTGTTGCAACAACACGGCAGCAATGGAAGACCGGCCGTCCGTCTTCCAAAGACTACAGCACCCGAGCTCAGAAGACGAGGCACCTCCTGTTGTCTCCTGCAATTCCGCTCAGAAAGTCCCCGACGAGGGGAGAGGAAAGAAGACAAGCATCTCCAGCCCCAAGATATCAACCACTACAGCTAAGAAACTGTCGTCTAAACGGTTGTCCTCCATCGGAGTATTCCAACACACCCGTTCAAAGACGAAATCTGCTGCAACGGGAAACTTATCATCTACATCGCTGGGGATCGTGGGAACCGGGGGTAGCACTCCTCCGAACATCTACAACAATCCGATGTTTCAAGGAGCCGAGCTCGGACAAACAACTCTCCCATTAGGTACAACAGGCGCTGATGTCCCCGAGGACATCCATGGCTCTCAAGACGAAGCAAGCTCCGAGACTGGGATACCATTCCCTCAGAGTCCGAGCCCGAAGAGAACATTCCCACCTACCCCGATGACTTCTCGGTGCATGGGTACGACTCGGAGGGCACATTCTCCACCATTCCTTCCATCACTCCTCATGTAAGGACGGTATTCATGACGGACAGCAACCAAGGTGGTTCCAGCGATCGCCAACGCATCGATACTTTAGAGGCTATACTGCAGGCCTTAGTCAAGTCTGTAGATGAAATCAAAGTCGTTCTTCCAACTCTGCAAGAAGGAACGCCTGGCCAAACAAGCACGGGTCCCACGGTCAATGCGGAATCAAACTCAGCAGCCCCAAACCCGGGCAATAATCCTCCCGAAATAACAGCCCCTACCGCAACGGATGAGGCCCGAGAAGTAAGAAGAGAGGTCCAGGAGCTCCGAGCCATGTTCCATGCCCGAGAAAATGCTCAAGACCTCAGAATGCGGCAACCATACCCTGCCGAATGGAGGGATGTTCCATTTCCACCAAAATATAAGCCGTTCAATATCAACCCATATGATGGCAAGACCTCAGCAAGTCGGTACATCACTTACTTCGAGGTCACCACCGACGATCTGTCCCATGATGATGCTATCCTCACGCGATTATTCATTGGGGCATTGGAAGAAGTCGCTTTCGACTGGTATCGCAATCTGCCGGACAACTGCATCCACTCCTTCGCCGGCTTCAAGCACCTGCTCTTGGAGAGATTCTACGAAGTAGGGCAAGACGTCACCATGTCCACTCTTATGGACGTCGTCCAAGGGGAGAAGGAGTTAACAAGGAACTACATTGAGCGGTTCCGCCAAACCGCCATAAAGCTGCCCTCCGGAAATCTAGATTCCTCTTTAATTGAAATTTGCCAAAAGAGACTGCTCCCAACAATCGGTCTCTGGATGGGCGAAAGTCAATTCAAAGATTGGAAGACATTCATCATCAGCGCCACAAGCGCCGAAGAACGACTGAAGAAGGCTGGCCGATACTGCACAAAAACCTGAGCCGAAGCCAGCAGACAAACAATGGCCACAAATCGATTACTCCTTCGAAGACGGTCACGTCAAGCCCATCTTGGACATGCTCATACAAGGGGACAGGATTCAGCTTCCTCCACCAAGACGGGAACCGCGGCCGACAGAAATGGAGAATCCAAAGTACTGCCATTATCATCGCTATGTCCATCATGCTACACACGATTGCTACCAGCTGAAACGGTACATCCAGAACCTCATCGATTCGAACGCTCTGGCCATCGATTTTGAAGAGGTAACCATGGCGGCTAATATTGTGTCCGTACAATTCGGCAGCTTCCCTCCAACGGAGACTCAAGACGGGGTGGTTCATGTTCCTCTAGCGACAATGGAGATTACCAATCTTTTACCTCCCCGAGATCGGGCTGCCGGTCTAGTACCCCTCACCACATCACGAGGGGAGGTCATGTGGATCCATCCAGACTTGGTGTCAGAAGTGACTCGACCCACACTATCTCTCACCGGCAAAAAGAAAAGTGGAAAAGTCAAGACCTGCCACATAATCTCGGCAGACAACGAGGAAGCTACGGCCATCGTCACGCGGTCCGGAGCGCAATCCCAACCCGTGGTTGACAATCCAGCTAAAAATCATCAACCCACTACAACTTATGCTCCGGGACCGGCTCAGCCTTCGACGACCGACAAGCCTAGGCCGAGGGAGACTCGCTTCGACAAATCTCTCCGAAAAGAAGCAGCCCAAGGGCTAGAGAGGCCCTACAACTTTGACATCTTAGCGCAATTAGCTAACACACCAGCCAAGTTGTCACTGTACGAACTCCTAAGGCTCTCCAAGGACGTTCGTATTGCATTAAGCGAAGCACTCCAAAATGCCGATGTCTATCTGGCTCAATCCAACCTCACCGGGGAGGACTCACCCGTGGATCTCCAGGACAGTGCATGTACGGGAGCAATACCCAAACATCGTCTTCACTCCACAGGACATGTTCATCAAACCAACCTGCACGATCGCCCACTATACTATACTGGATACATCGGCGATGTAAAGGTGGATCGGATACACATTGATCCTGGCTCTTCCATAAGCATCATCCCGAAGGGTCTGCTACATCATCTCCGCATCCCAATGCATCGCCTGACGCCTACAAGCACCGCCATCAGCGGTTTCAATTCGGGCAGGAGCTACCCTATTGGGAAGATTCGTCTGAAGTGTCAAATTGGCGACCTCCAATTCGAAGTCACCTGCTACGTCATAGATGCAGACACTTCTTACAACATCCTCTTGGGGCGCCCATGGATACACGATTACATGATCGTACCTTCCATACTACACCAGTGCTTCAAATATGTCGACAAACACGGCTTTGTAAAGATAGAATTTGCTGACATCGATCCCTTTAAAGGGGTCGAATCTTACTACTCAGACTCCTGCCTATACGAAAAGTCGAGGAGGCACCTTGATGAAGGAAATGAACAAGCTGGTACCGAAATGGCCACGGGATCAGAAGGACCTATGACGATCCACCTCCAAGCTCGCAAACCGGGCAAGTCCGCACCCCTTACTGCCACTCTGCAAAAGGACGCGATTAGCCTCTCGGCGCAGGAAGAGCAGATGATAATTCGGCTGCCAAGGTCCGGCCAAGTGCTGAGACCCACAACGGGGCCACTGACGATCAGACTGCCGAGAGTCAGTCAACCCCAAACGGAGAAGCTCAATCCTTCCGATAGGCCACTGACGATACGCCTTCCCAAGAAGGGTCGTCACCCGATGCAAGGTCTGACACTTCCAGCGAACCAGCCACTCCTTGCTCCACATCAACCACCAAGCTGGGGGTCGCTAGTCTGCCAACAACCCCACGCTCTGCTCCATCAACTGAACCATTGACAATCAAGCTTCCCAGAACGTCCTCTCAGTCTTCGTTCACACAGAGGGTAGCCGAAGAGGAACCAGAGTTAGCTAAGTATGTGGCTGCCCACACTGATGTTCCCTCCGCTGATGATGTAATCCCCCTAGAAAAGATACCTTACTTCATCAATAAAGGGTTATCTTTGAACTACACCGAGCTCAATAAGCTATGTACAATGTATGCGATGGAACACGGTATAGGCACTCACCTACACACACAAGTGACAAATGTGTACACCGTAATCCAGCTTAATCCAGTAGAGGACGCTTGCCGAATAATCGAGGGAGGGGATCATCCGATCATCTTCGGCCGGACGAACAACCCGCATCCCTTCACCATAGAGGAAGCCGACCTCGGGTCAGATGCCGGAAGACTGCCTCTGTATCTTTATAGCCCCCAATCCAAATATCTCATACAGAAACAGGGGTATGATCTGGAGACGATGCCAGGTTTGAACTACGGCACTGGGCGACGATTATCTTTGAAGCCGCCAGTCCCGGCGGGCAAACCACAGGATTACTATAACAAAACTCGATGCGGGCTAGGGTATGTAACGCCCACTACGACCCCTGGGAGCTCAGATGAAGAATGCGACTGGCAGTCACATTCAACCGGGTCACCAACTTCTGACTCGGATACCAGCATCGGAGATGTATTCAGACAAGTCTTGTCAGTCAACATGGCATTCGCCGACGCTTACGAAGAAGATAAAGACATCCTCGAGATCCTCGAGCTAGAGCCGTGGGCCCAGCAATTAGACGCACAATGGGAAAAATGGTTCGAACTGAGAGAACCTCATACCGAAGATGAAGTCATACAGGTTGACCTCGACAGCGAATCTTCTCCAAAACCCATCTTCGTCAGTAAAAGCCTAGCGGACGAAGAACGGGAGTCGCTGCTAGAACTTGTCAGAGAATACATTGATGTGTTCGTCTGGAGCTATGAAGACATGCCAGGGTTAAATCCCGATATTGCTCTTCACAAACTCAACATTCAGCCAGATGCGAAGCCAGTCAAGCAACAACAGCGACGCTTCCGCCCAGGCATCATGGACGCAATCGAAGCCGAAGTCAACAAACTGATAGCCAGCGGCTTCATTCGTGAGGAGCAACATTCCGATTGGGTCGCCAATATAGTACCCGTCCTCAAGAAGAATGGGAAGATTCGAATCTGCATCGACTTCCGCAATCTGAACGAGGCGTGCCCCAAAGATGAATTCCCCCTTCCTATTACAGACATCATGATCGACAATACCTGCGGCTTCGAACGTATGTCATTCATGGATGGCTTCTCGGGGTACAACCAAATCAAAATGTCTCCTGATGACGAAAAGCATACATCATTTCGAACACCAATTGGCACGTACTGCTACACAGTCATGCCTTTCGGTTTGAAGAATGCTGGCGCCACCAATCAAAGAGCCATGAGCATCATCTTCAGAGACCACTTACGCAAGACAGTGGAGTGTTATGTTGACGATATAGCCATTAAGAGTCGCTGCAAGGGAGACCATCTACAGGATCTAAGGATGGTATTCGACCTAAAGCGAGCGCACAATTTAAAAATGAACCCTACGAAGTCCTTTCTGGGCGTATCCAGCGGGAAGTTCTTGGGCTTCATCATCACTGCACAGGGTATCCATGTAGACCCTGAGAAGACGAAAGCAATCATGGAGATGGGTCCTCCGAAAAATCTCCGCGAACTCAGAGGCCTTCAAGGGAGACTAGCTTACATCAGGAGGTTCATTTCCAACCTCTCCGGACGATGTCGACCGTTCACCCATCTCATGAAAAAAGGAGTCTCATTCGTATGGGACGAGGAATGCCAGCGTGCTTTCGACAGCATCAAAGAATATTTGTCAAATCCTCCAGTCTTGGTGGCCCCGGTTCTCGAAAAACCATTCCTGCTCTATGTACGAGCAATGGAACACTCCCTCGGGGCTCTGCTGGCACAAAACAACGACGCAGGCCATGAGCAGGCCATATATTACCTCAGCCGAATGATGATTGGGCCAGAGCACAGATACACCGCCGTGGAGAAGGAATGCCTCGTCCTGGTGTTCGCCATTCAGAAAACATGACACTATGTTACTGGACAAACAATACATGTGATCTCACGAGTCAACCCTCTCAGGGTCTTCATGACGAAACCAGGGGCACTCAGCTTTCGACTCGCTACATGGGCAATATTGATGTCCCCTTATCATATGATCTTCGTCCCACAAAAGGCAGTCAAAGGTCAAGCCCTGGCAGACTTTTTAGCAGCCCACCCAGGCTCGGAGTCCTCCAGAATATATGAAGAGATCCCAGATGAGGTCGCCGACTCGCATGCAACCTCTCACGATAATATATGGCGAATGTTCTTCGACGGCGCTTCAAGGACCGGACCTAAAGGCAATATAGTCGTCGAAGTCGGGGTAGTACTGATCTCCCCTTCCGGATTGGTGATTAACCGCGCCTATTCCCTCACCGAGCCCTGCTCTAACAATGTGGCCGAGTACAACGCTCTGGTCATTGGCCTCCAACTCGCAAGAGAGCTGGGGGTAGAATACCTTGAAGCATACGACGATTTCCAACTAATCGTCAATCAGATACGGGGCTCATATGAAGTCTGCCACGAAGACATGATCCCTTATCACCAAATAGCGATTGACATCATCTCGTCGTTCGAGGGGTTCTTTATCGAACATGTCCCCAGACTCCGAAATATCGAAGCTGATGCCTTAGCTGGTCTTGCCGCTTCCCTAGCAGTTCCGAATAATGATCGCCAATCAGTGGATGTGATAGGCCACGAACTGGTCTGTCCCAAGAACAATGTGCAATTCGTGGCGAGTTATTCCGCACAGACGATCGATGATGTCCCAGATTGGAGACAACCATTCATCGACTTCGTCGTCTACGACATCCTACCCAAGAACCCAAAGGAAGCCACCTCCATTAGATGACGTTCTCTCAGATTCTTCTATGATACAGAGATGAAAATGCTGTATCGCCGCTCCTACGACGGATTACTGCTTCGGTGTCTGTCAAATGCAGAAGCCAAAGAAGCCGTACGAGAAGCTCATGACGGTGTCTGCGGGGCCCACCAGCCCGGCCTAAAACTGCAAGACCGTCTTCGCCGAATGGGCTACTATTGGCCCACAATGGTGGCAGATGCGATAGATTATGCTAGAAAATACAAAGCCTGCCAAGTCCACGCAGACTTCATTCACCAACCATCCGAGTTTCTACATCCGACAGTGGCGTCCTGGCCATTCGAAGCATGGGGAATGGATATCATTGGTCCAATCACCCCACCTTCCTCCCGAGGACATCGCTTCATACTTGTGATCACTGATTACTTCTCCAAATGGGCGAAAGATGTCCCACTCACAGAAGTTAAGACTTCAAACGTGATCAGCTTCCTTAAGCATCACGTCATCTACCGCTTTGGATTGTCCCGAAGGATCATCCATGATAATGGTCCGCAGTTTGCAAGCCACGCATTCTATCGGTTTTGCGATAAGTACCGTATTCAGAATATCGCTTTGATACCGTACAACCCAGCAGCAAACGGGTTGGCAGAGGCATTCAACAAAACAATCATCAAACTCCTCAAGAAGTTTGTCTCCTCCAACAAATGTGACTGGCACGAGAAGCTCGGCGAATTCTTATGGGCTTATCGCACCACAGTTCGAACAGCCACCGGGAATGGTGTACGGGAGTGAGGCAGTCCTCCCATTGGAGACTCAGATCCCCTCACTACGCGTCGCCCTCACACATCAATTGACAACGGACGAGAACCACCACCATCAGCTACAGGAATTAGAGGCACTAGAAGAAAAGCGCCTCTTGGCTCAGCAACGAATTGAGCTATACCAAGCACGCATCTCCGGAGCCTTCAACAAGAAGGTCAAAATCAGAACATTCCAGGTGGGCGATCTCGTTCTGGCAGGCCGAACGCCGATGGTCATGACTCACAAGACCGCCGGCAAATTCCAGCCAAAGTGGGAAGGCCCATTTATCATTGAGACAGTATTCTCCAACGGTGCTTACCGCCTCGCAAAACAAAATGGAGACTTGCTCATGTTGCCCGTCAACGGCAAGTTCCTGAAGAAATATTATGTCTAAACGACATTCTCTCCAGATCATCGAGTTATGTACCCGTTGGTACCGTTGAACTCACATCCACAATATTTTAGATTATCGAGTCATGTACCGGCTGGTGCCATTGAACTCACCTCCACATTTCCTTCAGATTATCGAGTCATGTACCCGCTGGTGCCGCTGAACTCACACTTTCTCAATACTCTAAATTACCGAGTTATGTACCCGCTGGTGCCTCTGAACTCACATCCCGGTCACTCTTTCAGATAGTAAGTCACGTATGATTATACCTCTGAACTTCATTCCTGGAAGAGATCCTCCCTCATGATCCACTACCCGCACTCCCAGTGCACAAAAAGGGTAATCGATCCATAAATTACTGAAACGGCCATGTCCTCATTACCTCTGAGTCATTTTCACTTCCACTAAAAACAAACCGCCCCCTCGCATAGAACTTCCACGTTCTCCTACCTCTGAGTCGTTCTATGTACCCCCTCTTCATTGAGCCCACTCCTGCCATGTCCTCATTACCTCTGAGTGGGAAGGCTCCGTCGAAGAAACCTTCATGCTTGCCATGTCCACATTACCTCTGAGCAAGTATGTCGGTCCCCTTTCAACCTATTATCTGTACCCACAACCGGAGTACGACAAGGATAATAGGTCCACAAATGTCCTCTGTTGACCACAAATGTCCTCTGTTGACCACAAATGTCCTCTGTTGACCACAAATGTCCTCTGTTGACCATGAATATCTTTCGTGAAGTTTCCTCTGCCATGTTCTCATTACCTCTGAGCAGGAAGATTCCACGGTAAAACCCTCATGCTTGCCATGTCCTCATAACCTCTGAGCAAATATATTGGTTTTCTTTCATCCCATTATCCGTATCCTGAACCAGGGTACACCAAGGATGGTCCACAAATATCCCTTGCTAAGCTTTTTAGCATAAATCCACCATCTCCCCATGCCCCGGGAGCCCAGCTGCTCTACGGCATTCTTTTTCCCAAATACCGAGAGCACCCATGACCACTTTGCCATGGATGTTCCAGATATCCTGACCAAACTTGTTATCCGTACCAAAAACCAAGGTACGCCCAGGATAACAGGTCCATAAATAATCCCCCAGCAAGTCCAGTTCCATGAACACCGCAAGTACAAGAAAGAGAAGATAAGTTGAAACATGCTCATTCATTCAAAATTTAAGGTGCTACATCATTTAGGATCGCATCCTTCACAAAATCAATACAAAAAGACGGAAAAAAAAATAGCAAAAGAAAAACAGAAGGCTGATCACTGCTCCGGGGCACATAACGCCCTGAGACGGTCCGTCAGCAAGGCAACCGACCGCTCAAACCTCTGGGTAGCTCGACGCTCTGCCTCTTGGGTCAGCACTGCCTCGTCCTCCAGTTGAGCATGGGCTTGCCAGTTATCCTCGAATCTCTTGAAGGCCCGCTCCAGGTTGACAGAAGATCGGGAAACCCTCTCGGCCTCCCGAGCAATCGACTCATGTTCCACACGAGCAGCCTCCAGCTCTGACTCTAAGAAGGTCAACTCCCTCTGGAGTGCGAGAATCCACTCCTTCGTGTCAGCAATCCCACGAGAAGCAGACTCTTTCCGAGCCCGACAAGCCTGACTGCGGCGACCCAGCCTGTCATACGAAGCAAAAAATTTGTCAAGGTCTCCCCGCACAACTGGCCCGACAGTATCTCGAGCAAGCTTGATCCTATCCCGAACAGCAATGAGGAAGACCCGCTCCCGATCAATCGCAGCAGGCAAGCCCGCCTGCCGGATCGCCAGCAATTGGGTCACAAGCTGATCAGCCTCTGTTAACTTAGGCTCCAGGAGTGCAGCCAACCCCACCCCGCCAGGGAGGGACTTCAAAGTTGCAACCTGACCCCGAGCGCATCGCAGAGATAGAGAAAAAAGGGTCCCCCGTTCTACAGCAGCATCTACGCCCCTTTTTAAATGGTGATAGAAGCTGTCGACCACATCCTGCGTTACCTCGTCCAGAGCCTCCGAGGAAGCCGGTGTCAATGGGAGTGTAGCCGGCAACGCCGAAGAAGACGCAACAGAATCTGCCGCTCCTGCCACAAGAGAAACAAACTCCGTACGGAAGGACGCATGAACAGCGGCCAACTCCTCTTCAGCGGCCCGCAGAACTTGAATGACCGAAAGGATCGAGAGGTCAATCTCCGGAGCTGTATGATCAGCAAAGGATGAGGTGGAGACCATCGCCAGCTCCATTTCCATCTGCCCGGGGCTGGCGGGAGGCCCCTCGACATGAGACGGCGAAGGAGAGGAAATGCTCCTTTCTCCCAGATCACGGCAGGTCGAGCCTTCCCCGAGAACATCCGCGGTGGGAAGTAAAGGGTCAGGACCTGTAGGGCCAAGGCAACCATGAATCGATTTGACCCGGAGGATATGTTGATAGAGCAAATAAGCCCCTTCACAAGTCAATATTTGACTTATCTTACCAGTGGAGGAGAGTGGAGGCTGAGGTTCGCCTACAGCCACCGCAGCCTCTTCACCAACAGTCTCCGAGTCAGGTATAGTAGACTCCTCCGCCCTTGCACCCTCGGGAGGGGATGCAACGAGATCGGCGTCACCTTGCTGAAGTTCAGCGATCTCGGAGACGGGCTCGAGGAAACCTTCGTCACCCCGGGCCGAGGCCTCAGCAACTTAGGAGCTTCCAGCCGCCGCTGAGAGAGCCCCCGCAGAAAGGACCGCGGCACACATGTCGC
The DNA here is from genome assembly GCA_029216955.1 of Iris pallida. Lineage (NCBI taxonomy): Eukaryota > Viridiplantae > Streptophyta > Magnoliopsida > Asparagales > Iridaceae > Iris > Iris pallida. Next base: position 29,126,234 of record JANAVB010016195.1, read on the forward strand.
TAATCAAAGCAGCAAGGGCCGGATCAACTCCAGGGGCAGTAGACAGTTCAGGGGAGGTCGGTTCATCAGACGCCTACAAAGAAAAGTGATTAAGTTATATCTCCAAGAGAAAAGAAAACCACAACAAAGAGATGGCCCTGACTTGGTCTTACCTCCGGAACATCGTCTACACCTTCACCCCCCCTCCGTAATAAGTAGCCTACGGGGTCCGACCGCCGCCCTCTTCACCGAAAAGGCTACTCCTCCGCCAGTAGACTCACGCCTGCCTCGCTTACGCGAGGGACCAGGCACGACAGGCGGTAGTTCTACCCACACAACCTCCGGTACAGATGACAACTGGTCTACCATCCCATCTAATACACCCGATGGTTGATCCGTCATCACCTCATCTGTCATGATGGGAGGCTGACCCGCCGTTGCCTCGTCACCAGAAAAGATAGCGTCCTCGTCGTCCCGCTCATTATCTTCCTCAATTGTGTCGAAGGACTCAGAATCGGGCGTAGGAACTATATTCGCCCCTTTCTTCTTTGCCCTCGACACCATAGCCTTCTCCGCCAGACGAGTGCCCACGATGAAGCTAGTCCTCGGGTCAAAATCGAGAGGAGGATGATTTGCCGTAACATGATATAAGGCTGCCATATGCAAGATTTCCCCTATCACATTTGCTATAGGAACCGAAAAGCTAGTTCGGGTATGACAAGTATCATAGTAGCTCCATGCCCTAATACCATCGAGAATGCTACCTTCAAATCCTAGGTGGGAACTGGGACGCCCGAGGAATAGCTGACTGTACCCAAATTGACGGGCAAACCTACTGGGCAAGTAGGGCTCCAAGTACACAGTGTTGCGATTACGGTAAACTAAATGCGCAGGGCGAATGTTACGCAGCCAGAAACGCATCTTTTCAGGTAAGAAATGAGGAGGTCCGACACCATCAACATGAACACTCCTCACTTCCTGGTCGGTGAAACGGGGAACGGACACGAAGAAACTATATCCGTCCACCCTCGCCAACATCTTCCGACACGCCGGCATGGTACTACATTCCCAAGGCTGATGGTGATACCTGAAAAGAAAAGCGTCATCGTCCGTGACGCCATCTCCCGTCCCAGGCCTCATCAAAGACTGATAATGCAACAACAGCCATCCCAACAAGTAATGATAAGGCAGTTCTATACGTTCAAAATCTATTGCCACGTCATGAGCGATGACCTTGGACGAGAAGGCACGAAGACCCTGCTGAATACTGCACACCATAGCGGGAAGAAGAGCCAGCCTAACCCCAAAGGCTAACTTTACGGCAGGGAGAATAAAGTGGCGACTGATCCTCTCGATAGAACCTGTCCCTCCTGAGACCACACAATTGCGCAGCCATACCATTAAAAACCCTGCCAAGAGTGCCTTCTCTGACAGCCGCCGGGTACTATAATAAAAATAGCTGAAGGAGTCAATCTGGCTCCCAAATTTGTCACCTTTAGACTTCAACCTCCTAGCAGTCGACACCAAGTCCTCTACTTCCCTAGGAGTTTGACGATCCCGGGAAGTAACTCGGCCAGTAGCGCTGAACTTGAAAAGGTATAAGACCCAAGATTTGGTATGGAGAGCGTCCCCTTTCGAGCTGTCATTTTTCTGGATAGCCGTTCGGTGACAGGTGCTATGATGACATAATAGTTCTTGATACACAGTGACGAAACCTGGGAATCATCGGTCTAAATCCTGGAACTCCTTATTCGTCGTAGTGTACGCTTCGAATGGCTCATCTCCCCAGGGGAGCTTGGAGACAGCATACATCTCGTGAAGAGCGAGCCCCAATTCCCCTACAGGGGTGAAAAAAGTCCCTGTCCGATGATTATACATCTCCAGAAGAGCCATGAACAAAGGCTTATTAACGGGCAACCCGTGGCTGGTACCCCGGATAGCATCGTAAAGATTGACTTCTCGCAAAAATTCCCCGTAGTTCCGTAGAATCCACGAGGTCAGGTTAGCCCACGGGGGAATGGGGTGTAACCAGCTCGGCAGTACCAATCTGCCAACAGGATAGGACCCTTTGCGAGCAAGCTGGCTCAGGAAAGTATCAGCCTGAGAGAATGAGAAGTTAGGACCGGGTGTGTTGATAAAGGTACCCGGAACTAACCCCATCACGGATCGACTGGCCGGATCCTTGATCGCATGCACTAACCCAGTAGTTTTGTTGTAGCGGATGTTACCAACAAATATCTCCGGTCTGGTTGGAGTGAGGGGGTCTGGCATCTGCCTGTCCAAAACGATCATGTTGAACCATGCAAAAGGGAAATGACGCTTCATAATGGGGATGTGAATCGGCGTCCCGTCCAGGTCAAAATCCCAACTCTCGAAAACATCCAGCACTCGGGAGTTTTCTATGATCAATGCATCCCCGAAGAGGAAGACCGATCTCAGATGCTTCCCATTAGGCCTCCCGGAACTCATCATGTCACTAAGGAATTGGAAAGATTGGACCCTGATAGCGTTTAGTCGCTCCAAAGGTTCATTAACAAGGAGCTGCTCGGACACTTGACGAACTAAATCATCCCGTCGCACATCCATGGCAATCAGATTCAGGCCTACCAGAAGTGCCCCTGCAGGATTTACTGGCAGATTCACTGAAGAAAGACAAAAGAAACAAGGTCAAAAAGACAGCCGAAACACAAATTACGTGATGCTTATGCGGCTTAGCTCAGCATGCCCTCATGCGGCTCAGTTGAAAGAGCTCATGTGGATTTAGTTCAAATGTGCTTATGCGGTTCGGTTCGAAATAGGCTTATACGGTTCAGGGCGGATGAGCTTATGCGGTTCGGTTCGAAATGAGCATATGCGGATCAGTTCGGATGAGCTCATATAGGCCAGTTCGAATAAGCTTATATGGCTCGGCTCGAAATAGGCTTATGCGGTTCAGTGCGGATGAGCTTATGCGGTTTAGTTCAAATGATCTTATGCGGTTCAGTCCGAAATAGGCTTATGCGGCTCAGTTTGAAAGAGCTCATGCGGTGCAAGTCCAGATGAGCTTATGCGGCCCTGATGATGAAGTAGTTATGCAGCTGCAAATAACAACTTTCATGCGGCTCAGGCCTGGGTCATATTCCATGCGGCTCGAACATGAGTCGGACATGCAGCATACTTGGAAATACAGGCTCGCGCATAAATATATGCGGAATAGCCGTGACAGTTCATGTTGATGGTCCTACCAGCAATAGGCGGGTGAACGTCGGCGTGAAAAACAGACACGTCAGCCGACGGAGGAGCCGCCACGTTCACCGTCGTCGATGAAGACGTGGCCTTCTTGCCCTTCGCTGCCGCAGACGACGACGCGGCCTTCTTGCCCTAGCAGCGATAGTCTTCTTGGGAGCCATTGGCAATCGTTGATGAAAGAAGACGAAGAGGAAGTTGGCAACAAGAAGTTCGAGCAAAAGAGAGAAGGTAAAGAAACCCTCAAAGAATAATACTACTCCTATTTATAGGCGAAGGAGGCTCGAAAAATCAAACAAACGCCTCGATCCATGTGCCGCCTAAAAGAATAAAGAAAAACCGCTTCGGTCAAAACAAAACTGACCCTTGGGATCCTCCCCCAAGAGGCGGCGTTAATTCAAAAAAACGAATCAAGGGCATTTAATGCAGAAGATTTGCACACGTGGTTGGGACACATGGCAAAAGGTCTATGCGGCCTAACAGCTCATGCGGCCAGATAAATCCATGCGGTTGAATCATCTATGCGGTCAACAAAGGCCATGCTTCTTATTCAAAGTATTTCAATTTTGCAAATTGAAAACTTTGAAGGGGGTCTTGTAGAAGCATGGAAAATATCAGAATAATGATCTATGCGGCTCGGAACGAGAGAACTCCATGCGGCTCATACAGGAGCAGTCCCATGCGGTTCAGAGAGACTCTTAGTCTCATGCGGCTCGAAGCAGGAGAGTCTATGTGGCTTACATAGGGACAGTCCTATGCGGTTCAAAGAGCCCCCCAGCCGCATGAGGTTCAGAAGTACATGTGGCTCACATACGATCGACAGAGATATGCGGCTCGATCAAACACTACGTGTCTCCATGGGACCCCCCTCATACAGCTGGCCAAAGAGTGATGGCCCTATTCAATACTCTGCCATAATTTGACAGCTGACGGCTCTGACATAAAGTGTCATAATGGTCCTGTCATAATGACAAACTCTTTGGGAATAGGAAAAAATCTCTGACACGATCCGAGATTGCCACGTGGCTACTCCTATGCGGCTCCATTGAAGAACAGCTTCATGCGGCTGACGAGAATCATCTTTCTGCGGCTCACCAAGAAGCCATCCCATACGGCTCGCAAGTATTATACCTATGCGGCTCACCGAGAAATTATTCCATGCGGCTCGTAAGTACTATACCTATGCGGCTCACTGGGACGCTGTCTCATACGATTCATGGATATCATGCGGTTCTGACAGGGTTCACCATTAAGACACGTGGCAGAGATTCAATGGTCCCCACGACTTAACAGCTGGTAGCAAGGATGACTATGGGATGCAGATCAATCAGAGATGTACCAGATCCTAATGACCATATTTAACGTTATCCTCATAATTAATGAGATCCGATCATATCATTCATGATCAAGCCAATGGGACACGTGGTGAGAAATCCAAGCTTGACACAACCAATCATGAAGATTTAAAGCAATCAGTATTAATCATTCACAGGATTCAATGCTATCCCCATTTATGGCTCAGATCCTTCATGCCTAAAATTAATGGTCCAGATTGATTATACATTAGGCCGCTGCCACTTTGAGAATGGGTAATCATCCAAACCCTAATGATGCTCCACTATTATAAATAGCAAGGTTCCATTCCCTTGTAAAAGATATAGACGATCAGAGAAAGATATACAGAGAGACCCCCCAATAAATAGAGAGAAAAATACACAGAGAGGGAGAGAAGCCAGAAGAGTAATAGAGGGAGAGTGAGAAGAGCATTCCTTCATCAACGCCAACCATCTTTTCATAGGAGCCAAGGTTGCATACCGATCGTCCAAGGAGTAAGGCAGGGCTGCCGTCGCCTTTCCGAGCCTCTATCGTCACCCCCCAGAATCTAAAATAAACAATAATACTTAGACTGCTGTATCTAGGTTTTTGTCCCTAGGCTTTCTTTGTACAAGCGAGTTTGTAACGTAAAGTAAAAGTCCGGTCCTCCGATAATTGTTCTGTTCTTTTATATTGCATGGCAAACAGATACCCTGTTCTCTGAGATTTCACACCCTTCACTAACTGTCATTTGAACACTTTCTTCTCTGAGATTTTATGCCTACTGATTTTTGAGTTTTAATACCCTCATACACTCACACACTCACCATGGCTCTCACACCCACTGTTTCCTATTGCTACACACACTGTCATGTAGGTTCCTAAACCTAAGATCAGTCTACTGTCACCACCTAGGAATCAATCCTGAGTTTGGCTCACACAATTGTTCCTGATTTCTTATCATAACCCTGAGTTTAGTTCACATGTATTGTGTTAGAAATTGGTGGAGGATAGCTAGGCTTGATTCTGGAGATAGAAATTCTGAAACTCTTCTTTCACTATCAATTTTGTTCACTGATTAAGTCTTAGGATCTGGTTTGATTCCTTCACCCTTGAGAAAACTAAATCCTCATGGATTTTGGTAGTTCCCTGTAAACTGATTATGTGTATTGATTGGTATGCTGATTTTCCTAAATTACTGAATGGCCAACTGTAAACTGAGAATGGGATTGGACAGTATGTTAACTGTTAATATTTGAACTGTCATTCCATTTAAATACTGAGAATTCTCTTTACTGTATTTCACCAAATCTTTTCTTTTATTCCACTCATCCCCATTGTTCAGTCTTATGGTTTGGTTCAATTTTGGAATTTCATTTTGAATTGGCATTGGTGTTTACTGTATTGAGCTGTCTTTTGAGTTCCAAAAATTTGATGTGGTGTTCACTGTTTCCCATTTAGTATCTTGATTCTCCTAGGCCAATTTCATAGTCTACTCTATGTTCCATACATTCTCATGGTTGTGTTTATAGTTTTCAATATGCTAATATCTGGCCAAACTGAAGCATAACCTTGCTTTTTATTTCTGTCAGTACATTAAAACTGTCAAGTGAACCTTAATTCCTGAGACACATTGATGACTGCACATATACATTTACCTATAACTGGATACACAGCCCCTTTCCCCTTCTCTATATGTATAGATATATGATATATGTAATGTGTATACAAGTATTTGTTATGGGTGTGTCCTTTGGGAGTGAAAGTTAGGTTGTGAGTAATATAGGATAGATTCTTTGAGTTAATATATATGTTATAGGTTATAGATACTTGTGGGTTTAGGCATTATGCATAAGATATGTGGGTTGCCTATAGTAGGTTTATAAACTTGTAATATGGATGGTTGTGGTTAGATAAGATATAGTAAATTGGTTTATGTGTTAATGGTATTTGGTTTGAGTTTAGCTTAGAGGTAGAGTTGACTTGACTAGAGAGTTGTCCCATAGCCTAGTATTGACCTACATTGAGTAGACAGTTAACCAAGTTAGCTAAATTCATATGGTGGCTTATAGTTGAGTCTAATTTAGATTGATTTGGTTTAATACCTAGAAGCCCAAACCCTAAATGTTGACTTAGGTTAGCCCAGAGTCGACCAAGTATGACTTGGACCTAGTTTGACCTAGACAATTGACCAGGTTTGACTTAGAGTTGACTTGGACCTAGTTGACCTAGAAATCATATAGTTTGCAATGTAGCTTTCAATTCTCTTGTATTTTACATATCATGACTCATATTACTCTGTTTAGGACATTGTGACTCTGGTGCAGGCATCTGATATTATACTACTCTTTTCAGAGTAGCAGGTGAGTACATTTTCTGATAGTTCTATCATTTATTTGCCAATTACTGTATTTCAGTTCTAGTTAGTTGTATGCGATTCTCTGTTACAACACGTGTGGATATTTCTGGATTTATGTATACGATACACATTTATTTTTTGGCCTCTATTACTGGTATCATCATTTCTGGCTTCTATTACTGGAATCACCTACTGGAATCATTTACTAGAATCATTTACTGGTATCATTATATTTTGGCTGGACTCATCTTGAATCATTGTGTCGAATTTCTGGATTCACTTGCTGGGAGAAGAAATACTAGAGTAAGACATGTAGACATCCCCCATTTCTGGAATCACCCCTTTTGCTGGAATCATACTGGAATGATAGCTATCTCACATCCGGCCAGGTGTGTGATGTGCCGGATTACCCATAGTCGTTTATATGTCAATCTCGGTATTTTAAAACACACTGCTAGAGTATAGGCTGGACTCACCCTGGAATCATTGATCACTATAACTGGAATCGTCCCTTACTGGATTCATCTTGTATTAGATTCATCTTGTACTGGACTTACATTAGAATTATACTGGTCTACATTGTTGTCTGGACTTTATATCATATTACCCTGGTTCAGCTAGTTCTATTTTTACAGCCTTTATTGCTATGATTCTTCTCTTGTTTAGTTATTTTCTTTCCTTGTGCTTCATCTGTCTTTCTTACCATCACCTGAATATAAACTGTCATTTTTATCAATACAACTGTCTATAACTGCTTTATAGTTCTCTGTCATTTACCTGAGTTTTCTAGATGAGATGTGCTCGTTCCTGTCCTGACTGGACCTGTTGAAAATTTTACAGATGATTGCCCTGAGGACACATGCCCTACATGTTACAGACTAGGAGATGGCTTAGCTACCTATGGCCCCGACACTCAGGAGTGATCGGGAGTTTAGCTAGTCTGTCTTGTTTTAGTTTTCCTGTTTAGAACTGGAGTTGTATATAGGGATTTGAGACTTAAGATGTATCTGAGATTGTTTGAGTTTGTTGTTATTTTATTAGTAGTTTTGTTGTCTTCAATTTCTTAGTTATATTTCGGTATTATCTTATCGTGCTTAGACTGTGATTGAGTTACACCATATCTTATACTTGTCCTCCGTTCGCAGTTGATCATGATGAGTACATTATATACTGCATGAGTTGATGATTAGTTAGAGACTTAAAACAACGTTCTACCGCCGACACTGCGGCGTAGGCTGGGCGCTGTTACGTACTCGTACCCTCACAGTGGGTGCGGGTCGTGACACATTTTTAGTGGTGGCCCATGCAGGTTGAGAGTCGCATCAGTGCGATATCGTGGTAGTACGGCGACTTAGTTGTACTGCTGCGAGCCTGCGATAGGACTGAGAGATAGGCCTTACCGGAGAGGTTACTCAATCACAGTTAGGACTACTTGAGAGATTCCTGGACGACCCTTGAGAATCTCATTATGAACTTCAAATTGAAAATCCTTTTCCTCTTGTTTCGATTCACCCTCACTCCTTGATGTTTAAAGAATCTTAGACTATTAACTTCCTTCATCGTTATCCTTACTTATATTTTGTCTATCTTATGTTGCTAATTTAGCACCAGTTTTGCAAGCTTATCTTATTCAAGCTTGATCATGACATATTTTATTGGGGGCTGGCATCCACTAACATATTGTCTAATCAGAACCGGTGCATGATGGTCTGATCAACCTATTGCACTTTGGTTCGCTTTTCATATGTTATTCTATGTGGAGGGAGACATAGTTAAATTTGCCCTAGAGTCTCATCTACGACATCTTTGATAACTCTCTTTGAATTATTTCCATCGCCTATGAACCACGTATTGTACTTAATAGCATCGTCTTTGAACTCTTTATTGTTTTGCCTTTCGCATATTTCAGAAAGAAAAGGCACTGAGGTATCATATTTAGTTTCCCTATCCAAAGGAAGAAATTGCCTTATTTCTATATCCTTGCATCATCCTTTAAATTCTAATTCTTTGATCGTGACCAGTTGACCAGGTTATCCTCCTTATCATCCAGTGTTTGGGGTCATATTCAATTGAATAAATTCAATTGTGACATGGATACCAAATCTTGGATACTCGTACTCAGACTTCAATGGCATCGTTCTCCATCTTGTCCAAACTTCGTCATATCCTGAAGTTGATCAACTTAGATCGTGCCGGGACTAAATCTTCTTTATATATTGTGTTATTGGATTTCAATGTAATTGGCACTCGTGCCTTAAACTTTCGATTTGATCATCTTTGGAATGGTAATCCTTCATAATTAATTCCTAGTTGTCTTTACCAGTTTCATATAGGATGGTAGACTGTCCCTTTGCACCTCCTTTTGAAGGAGCTAGGCCACCTGTAGCTCAGCACCAGAGGGGTGGATCTTTTGCGAGGGCGGTCGAGGAGACCGACGCTGCAGGTGATGGGTTAGCAGGTTTGTCCTTCTCATTCTTTTTTCCCACTTTCCTGTGTAATTCCCTTAGTACCTGCCAGGATATTGTTTATGATTGCTAGATAGTGTAGCTATCCTATTCGAGACTATGGAATCACGACCAGTAAGATTTTGTTTGCATGATTATCTCTTGACCTTGATTGTTTAGGCTTGACCTAGAAAGGGTACGATCATTTTAATTTCGAGGACGAAATTTTTCTAAGGGGGTAGGATTGTAACACCCAGTTTTCCAGATGAGGGTATTTTTGAAATTTGTAATTATAATTATTATTTATTGATATTTATTTCACATTATGATTTTTGGTGATTTTTAATTATTTTTAAACTATTTAAAAACTATTTTAAGTCATGACTTATGATTTTGATGTGCTGCAAGTGAAACCCTAGTGACTGCATGACCTAGAGCCTAACCATGTCAATAGGATGATTTAATTATTATTTTTAGCTTAGGGATATTTTGGTCATTTTGACCTATTTGAATTATTTGATGATTTAGTAAATTGGTGAATTCTAGGTTGACTTGACTTGTTGAGACCTAGTGAACTAGCCTAGAAGCTAACTCTAGCCATGGTGACCCTAGTCTAACTTAGTTTAACCTAGTTTTAGTCATTAGAAACTAATTTTAGAATGAGAGAATTTGGTTTAGTGGATTTAAGTCATGGCTTGTGGTTTCATGAAATGACTTATGACTTAATGATTTATTTGATCATGACTTGGCCCACAGCCCATAACTAGAAGCCCTTACCCTAACCAAACCCTAAATGACCAGCCATAGGGATCCCTACCCTATATAAACACTTATTCTCTAGGGCTTGCCTCTTCCTTTATTCATTGCAACATTGGAAAAAGAAAGGTATTTGTCCCTCTTCCAAAAATTCCCATAAATCCATTTTAATTTCTTTTTAATCCTAGTTTCTTGCATTAGAACCTAATACTCTCCTACTTTCTGATTTTGGGGCTTAATCCCAGCTTTGGGTCAATTTGGAGCTTTTGTCATCAAGAGGAAGAATCCCCCATTTGAAGCTTTTCCAAGCTTTTTGCACACATAGGTAAAACCTTTTAAATTGATTTAAATTTCGGTTTTCTTTGCATGTAGTGCTAGATCTAGGAGTCCCCTAGGTGTTCCTAAAATTTGGGTGGAATTCGTGTCCGTTTGGTGTCCGTATCGGACACGTATCATAGTGTCTCCTAGGTGTTTGATGAAATGCTTGTGAGAATTAAATGGTATTATTTTCAAAAAATAATTGAATGGAAAAATAGGTTTTTAAGTGTAGATCACAAATCAAATGGACTGAGCACGAAACTTTGTCGTGTCCGTGTCCAAAATGGACACGAACACGCTGCACGACACTATCGTGCAGTGTCCTGCTGCTTGGGTGCCACTGCGGACATGACACGGGATCTCGTGAGCTGAAATTTGGTAGACACAATGGCCTACTGACTGACACAGCACACACAAAATTTGGGTTGATTTCATCGAGGGGTTTGGGAGAAATCCTACCCGCACTGAAAGTTTAAACGCACACACACGCGCACAGCCGTTCACTGATACGCACTCACACACGCGTACTGACACGACTTAGACACAAGACAGACACATGAGCATGTCCCCCTATACTTGGCGAACACGTGGACACGATCACGTGGCCAATGGCACCCTGTGTCGTGTCCACGAGGTCAAGTACTGCCTGCACGAGGCTGCCCCATCTACCAGTTCTAACTAATAGGAAATTCGATTCTCGGATACGTCGTGTCCACTTTTGTGGACACGAACCGACCTGTATGATACCATATTATGTTCACACATGATTACCAACCATTTAATTGATGAATTAAGTTAATTTCGATATCTAAATTTACTTTTTCCCTTTCCTAAAGCTGTCCAGTATCAGTGAACATTTCCTATTTTTTTGAATGTTTTAAAAACCACTTTCAATGATTAAATTACATGTTTTTGCATATATTATATAGTTGAATATGTTTGGGATGTTAGGGTTTCATGTGGAGACTTGTTTAGGTTTCGAATAGGTTAGAATGTATGCACTGTTTGTGAAAACTGTCAAGGCTATTGATTTCTGAGGTTGATAACCTGTTTTCTGAGATTTCACACCCTTCACTAACTGTCATTTGAACACTTTCTTCCCTGAGATTTTGTGCCTACTAATTTTTGAGTTTTAATACCCTCATACACTCACACACTCACCATGGCTCTCACACCCACTGTTTCCTATCGCTACACACACTGTCATGTAGGTTCCTAAACCTAAGATCAGCCCACTGTCACCACCTGGGAATCAATCCTGAGTTTAGCTCACACAATTGTTCCTGATTTCTTATCACAACCCTGAGTTTAGTTCACATGTATTGTGTTAGAAATTGGTGGAGGATAGCTAGGCTTGATTCTGGAGATGGAAATTCTGAAACTCTCCTTTCACTGTCAATTTTGTTCACTGATTAAGTCTTAGGATCTGGTTTGATTCCTTTACCCTTTTGAAAACTGAATCCTCATGGATTTTGGTAGTTCCCTGTAAACTGATTATGTGTATTGATTGGTATGCTGATTTTCCTAAATTACTGAATGGCCAACTATAAACTGAGAATGGGGTTGGACAGTGTGTTAACTGTTAATGTTTGAACTGTCATTCTATTTAAATACTGAGAATTCCCTTTACTGCACTTCACCAAATCTTTTCTTGTATTCCACTCAACCCCATTGTTCAGTCTTATGGTTTGGTTCAGTTTTTGAATTTCATTTTGAATTGGCATTGGTGTTTACTGTATTGAGCTGTCTTTTGAGTTCCAAAAATCTGATGTGGTGTTCACTGTTTCCCATTTAGTATCTTGATTCTCCTAGGCCAATTTCATAGTCTACTCCGTGTTCCATACATTCTCATGGTTGTGTTTATAGTTTTCAATATGCTAATATCTGGCCAAACTGAAGCAAAACCTTGCTTCTTATTTCTGTCAGTGCATTAAAACTGTCAAGTGAACCTTAATTCCTGAGACACATTGATGACTGCACACATACATTTACCTATAACTGGATACACAGCCCCTTTCCCCTTCTCTATATGTATAGATATATGATATATGTAATGTGTATACAAGTATTTGTTATGGGTGTGTCCTTTGGGAGTGAAAGTTAGGTTGTGAGTAATATAGGATAGATTCTTTGAGTTAATATATATGTTATAGGTTATAGATACTTGTGGGTTTAGGCATTATGCATAAAATATATGGGTTGCCTATAGTAGGTTTATAAACTTGTAATATGGATGGTTGTGGTTAGATAAGATATAGTAAATTGGTTTATGTGTTAATGATATTTGGTTTGAGTTTAGCTTAGAGGTAGAGTTGACTTGACTAGAGAGTTGACCCATAGCCTAGTATTGACCTACATTGAGTAGACAGTTAACCAAGTTAGCTAAATTCATATGGTGGCTTATAGTTGAGTCTAATTTAGATTGATTTGGTTTAATACCTAGAAGCCCAAACCCTAAATGTTGACTTAGGTTGACCCAGAGTTGACCAAGTATGACTTGGACCTAGTTTGACCTAGACAATTGACCAGGTTTGACTTAGAGTTGACTTGGACCTAGTTGACCTAGAAATCATGTAGTTTGCATTGTAGCTTTTAATTCTCTTGTATTTTACATATCATGACTCATATTACTCTGTTATGGACATTGTGACTCTGGTGCAGGCATCTGATATTACACTACTCTTTTCAGAGTAGCAGGCTAGTATATTCTCTGATTGTTCTCTCATTTATTTGCCAATTACTGTACTTCAGTTCTAGTTAGTTGTATGCGATTCTTTGTTACAATACGTGTAGATATTTCTGGATTCATGTATACGATACACATTTATTTTCTGGCCTCTATTACTGGTATCATCATTTCTGGCTTCTATTACTGGAATCACCTACTGGAATCATTTACTGGAATCATTTACTGGTATCATTATATTTTGGCTGGACTCATCTTGAATCATTGTGTCAGATTTCTGGATTCACTTGCTGGGAGAGGAAATACTAGAGTAAGACATGTAGACATACTCCATTTCTGAAATCACCCCTTTTGCTGGAATCATACTGGAATGATAGCCATCTCACACCCGGCCAGGTGTGTGATGTGCCGGATTACCCATAGCCGTTTACATGTCGATCTCGGTATTTTAAAACACGCTGCTAGAGTATAGGCTGGACTCACCCTGGAATCATTAATCACTATAATTGGAATCGTCCCTTACTGGATTCATCTTGTATTAGATTCATCTTGTACTGGACTTATATTGGAATTACACTGGTCTACATTGCTATCTGGACTTTATATCATATTACCCTGGTTCAGCTAGTTCTATTTTTACAGCCTTCATTGCTATGATTCTTCTCTTATTTAGTTATTTTCTTTCCTTACACTTTATCTGTCTTTCTTACCTTCACCTGAATATAAACTGCCATTTTATCAATACAACTGTCTATAACTGCTTTATAGTTCTCTGTCATTTACTTGGGTTTTCTAGATGAGATGTGCTCGTTTCTGTCCTGATTGGACCTGTTGAAAATTTTACAGATGATTGCCCTGAGGACACATGTTACAGACCAGGAGATGGCTTAGCTACCTATGGCCCCGACACTCAGGAGTGATCGGAAGTTTAGCTAGTCTGTCTTGTTTTAGTTTTTCTGTTTAGAACTGGAGTTGTATATAGAGATTTGAGACTTGAGATGTATCTGAGATTGTTTGAGTTTGTTGTTATTTTATTAGTAGTTTTATTGTCTTCAATTTCTTAGTTATATTTCGGTGTTATCTTATCGTGCTTAGACTGTGATTGAGTTACACCATATCTTATACTTGTCCTCCGTTCGGAGTTGATCATGATGAGTACATTATATACTGTATGAGTTGATGATTAGTTAGAGACTTAGAACAGCGTTCTACCGCCGGCACTGCGGCGTAGGCTGGGCGCTGTTACATACTCGTACCCTCACAGTGGGTACGGGTCGTGACAGATTGAGACTGTATCTGCTATGTCACCCCCATTCGGGGAGTATAAACGGTTTAGCTTTATATTGTTAGATGTTGTGACCTAGGACAGCGTTCTACCGCCGACACTGCGGCGTAGGCTGGACGTACCCACTTCTCGTGCCCTTACTCTAGGGTGCGGGTCGTGACAGAATAAGGTTGATACCTAGGCCTAAGGGTAGGATTGAAATGGCTAGGGTAAGTGCATTGACTAAAGTAAACTAGAAGGTATATTACTAGTATATACATATGACTTAAATATTGATATTTGATAGATAGTCTAAATGTTGACTTGGTTGACCCAGAGTTGACTTAGAGTTGACTTGACCTAGTTTGACCTAGACAGTTGACCAGGTTTGACTTAGAGTTGACTTTGACCTAGATTGGCCTAGAAATCAAGTAGTTGCATTGTAGCTTCATTTTCTTTATTTTGAACACATCATAACCCATATTGCTTTATTTAGGACATTGTGACTCTGGTGCAGACATATGATATTACACTACTCTTTTCAGAGTGCCAGACGAGTACATTCTCTGATAGTTCTCTCATTTACTTGTCAATTACTGTACTTCAGTTCTAGTTAGTTGTATGTGATTCTCTGTTACAACACGTATGAATATTTCTGGATGCATGTATACGACACACATATCATCTTGTCTAGCCTCTATTACTGGAATCATTACTGGAATCATTATGTACTGGAATTATTCTGGAATCATTGCTGGTATCATCATGTTTGGCTGGACTCATCTCGATTCTCGTGTCGTATTCTGGATTTACTTGTACTTACTAGGAGAAAAAAATACTTGAGTAAGACATGTAGACATACCCCAATTCTGGAATCATCCTATATGCTGGAATCAAACTGGAATGATAGCCATCTCATACCCGGCCGAGTGTGTGATGTGTCGGATTACCTATAGCCGTTTACATGTCGATCTTGGTATTTTAAAATACACTATTAGAATATATTCTAGACTCACCCTGGAATCTTTGATCACTGACTGGAATCATCTTATACTGGACTCATCTTGTACTGGAATCACCTGGTATCAGATTCATGTTGTCTGGACTTACTTGGGTTTTACACTTGTTTATATTTACTGTCTGGACTTATATCATGTTACTCTAGTTCGGCTAGTTTCTATTTACAGTCTTTATTGCCATAATTTTTCTCTTGTTTTAGTTACCTTACTTTCCTTGTACTTTATCTGTCTCTCTATACCATTACCTGAATATAAACTGCCATGTTCATCAATACAACTATCTATAACTGTTTTATAGTTCTCTGTCATTTACTTGGGTTTTCTAGATGAGATGTGCTCGTTCCTGTCCTGATTGGACCTGTTGAAAATATTACAGATGATAGCCCGAGGATGCTTACCCTACTCATTATGGACCTGACGAGGAATTAGCCACCTTTTGTCCCGACACTTAGCAGTGATCAGGATACAGTTTTAGACTTGCATTAGTTCTTATTCAGACTTGTTGTATTGACTTGAGACTTGTGTTTTATTTCAGATTGTTGAGATGTTATTATTATTTCAGTAGTTATAGTTGTCTTTCTATTTAGTCATTTTCTGTGTTATCTTATTGTGCTTAGACTGTGATTGGGTTGTACCATATCTTATACTTATCCTCCGTTGGGAGTTGATTATGACGAGTACATTATATACTGCATGAGTTGATGGTTAACTAGAGACTTAGAACAGCGTTCTACCGCCGACTCTGCGGCGTAGGCTGGACGTTGTTACGTACTTGTACCCTCACAGCGGGTACGGGTTGTGACAATTTGGTTCTAGGAGCAGCACCAGTATCTTGCTGAGTCTACAAAATGGCACAACAAAGTTGGATGAGTTGTACTAGCATCTTACGAATCTGAAGGCCAATGGATTCATGTTCAATAAACTGAGCGGAATTAGAATCTTAGATCATGTTCTAAGTATCGTCATATGAGTGGATCGAAAATTTTCACTGGAAGCATCCAAACTTTATAAAATTACTTGTAAAGCATAAATTTTGGAATAATTACAACCACAGCATAAGAACGCCCTTACCAAGGGCGTTCTTCTAAAACTATGAATTAAATATAAATATCACTAATGGCCATTAGTTATGAAACCAAACGAATATATATAAATAAGGAAAACGCCCATGCTAAGGGCGGTTTCTTTTTTTTAATTGAAAAGAGGAGAACGCCCATGCTAAGGGCATTTCCTAATTATTATTTTTTTTGCTTGGAAAACTGCAATCACCCTAACCTAAACTTGCCAACTCAGCGTATTCTAGTCAGAATACACAAAGAACCTTTTCAGAATACAATGGGACAACTTTTTTGGGAACCTTTTCAAAACCTTGGGAACCTAAACTTGTTTGAATGATAGTTTACACAAGGTTGACTGGTTTTCATTAGCAATTCTTTTAGAAATTTTTTGACTTTCATCCCACTTGTTAATATGAATTTGTACTTACATCCCACTTTTTAATTTTTTTAGACTTACATTCCACTTTTTGTCACGAAAAGTATTTATTTTGTCACGAAAAGTATTCGTTTTGTCACGAAAAAAAATTTCGTGACAAAAAGTGGGATGTAAGTCAAATAAAATTAAAAAGTGGGATGTAAGTACAAATTCATATTAATAAGTGGGATGAAAGTCAAAAAATCCCATTATTTTACATGGGCTTCCCAATGTAAAATTGTCCCATTACACCAGAAAAGATTTTGCGATGATATATAATACTCTGAGTTAGCATTATAAAGTTGGCAAGTTTAGGTTCCCAAGGTTTTGAAAAAGTTCCCAATGTAAAGTTGTTCCATTGTATTCTGACTAGAATACGCTGAGTTGGCAAGGTTAGGGTGATTGCAGTTTCCCAAGCAAACAAATAAAAAAAAGAAAAAGAAAACGTCCTTAGCATATTTTTAAAAGAAGGTAATTGTGACGAACGCTCCCACCGGGAATCGATCTCCTGACCACTCGGACCGCATGCCTCACCACTACCACTAGGCTAGAGGGTCATTGGTTATATATATATATATATATATATATATATATATATATATATTTTCATTTGGTTTCGTAACTAAAGGCCGTTACCGATATTTGTATTTAATTTGTAGTTTTAGAAAATCGCCCTTAGTAGGGGCCTTCTTATGCTGTGGTTGCAATCATTACAAAATTTATACTTTACAAGTAATTTTATAAAATTTGGATGCTTGCAGTAAAAATTTTCGATTATTTATTGTCATTATTAATATTATTGTTTGTCACTTCTGCAGCGCCGCATTTTCAATGGACAAACGTTACTGATGCCTAACTGAACTACTCGATCGAGAAGGAAATATTGTTTGCTGACAATGAGAACCACTGGTTCACAATAAAAGGCACCGAAAGTCACTGCTGCCACTACCTGTGCTTGCTCTTTAAAAAGCCACTAGCAACTTCCTATCAACTTGCTCATGTTGCTAGCTAGCTACTTGCCTCCTTGCCCCTCAACATGGACATACAAAATCTTTAGCCCGATCTCTTCCCCGTCAGTCATCATCAATCGATCGATGATGTGACAACCAATAATTAGAAATGTAGAAGTAACTGATAAGTAGGTTCTAAATTAAGGGCAGTGACATAGAGCTAAGGGCTTTTTTTTTTTTGATTAGGCTAAGGACTATATCATTAACGGGAAAACATTTATCATGGAGTCGCCCAAATTATCAGAGATGGCAATCTACATAACATGTACGGATGAATGGATATGGATTTGTATTTGAAGAGTAGGATACATAACATGTACGGATTAATGGATATGGATTTGTATTTGAAGAGTAGGACAATTTGCACCTCGCTTTGCCTTTTAGTAAAAGCTTATGGATTCGAAATTGCATGTCGAACCGAGTAGTAAACAACTGAGTGGGAAACGATACATAGAACCATGCTGACGTGGTTTAAACTATTACCTCCAATCCTTCAGCATTGGACTCCACTTTCATCAACAATAATACTAAGTCTACTACCAAATGCTTACAACTCTTTTACAACCACTCACCCATTACTCCGTTCATCAATGGATCCTGTCGCGTCAGTTACGTGCGGTCCCCTGTAAACATTGTTTTGGAATAGCTTGAGCTTGAACCAATGGTGATGATTTTGAGTGATTGAAGAAGTTCAAGTGACAAAGAAGTCACTAGTACTTCATCCCAATGGCTTTGCAAGTTGACAACACCAATGGCAGCAAAAGTGGCAACCAGTACTACTGACTAGTGCTGCTGAGCAGGAGAAAGACACAAGAGCTTGTTCCTCACTTCTGAATCAAAACAGAAGAGAACAAAGAGTAAAAAGTGAGAGGCTGCAGGCATGTGAGGCCTAGCAGCTCTGTGGGGTTCGCTAATTTGGTAACAAATTAAGGAGAAAAGGAACAGAAAGGATTCCTCCATAAAGTAAGATCAATTCATGGTTTCCGTTCAATTTTTACAAATAATCTCAATCTTTAATTTACAAGGAAAACAAGAAAGCCCCTCGCTCAATGCTAGAAACTAACACAGGAATTACAAACATTTTCTTGATCATCACAAACTAGTTGCTATCTAGAACCTCCTTGAGGAAATTGAGACTCTCCGCTGATATGCTCCTCCGGAACCGGTTCTTGGGAATCTCGATCCGAGGGGGAGGGTCGGGCGAGAAGCAGACCACAACCACCGTCAGATTGTCGCAAGTGTTCCTCCTGATGGCTTCCCTTACTAGCTCCCTCGAGCAACGTTCGGGGTCATTGTGAGCCATGAGCTCCCTCCGCGCTATGGTGACTGCGCACTGGCTGCTCATGACGTCCCATAGTCCATCGCAGCCCATGATCAAAAACTCGTCCTCCTCCGTCAGGGTCGCCTCCTGGATCTCCGGCTCGGCGCTCAAGGGGCAGGCAGAGCCCTTGGCACCCTTCATGTGCCAATCGCCGATAGCCCTCGCTACGGATAGCTGCCCGTTGAGGTAGCCGTCGTAGACAGCACCTCCAAGGCTCTCGATCCTCAGCCTCTCGGTGCTGCAGCTGGGCTTGTGGTCTCTCGATAGCTCCACCGCTCGCCCTCGCCTGCCTAGAATGGCACGGCAGTCGCCAGCATTGGCGACATGCATTGACCTGCACAAGCACATTAAAAATAATCAGCAATTTGAATCAAGCATAACAGAATGGCCTCCGAGGAACTACCTACCTACATCTTATACTCAACCAACCAATAATTTGAAACAAACATTGTGCGCCAGTACTTTGAAAGAGAGTAAAATTATTGAACGCACAACTGAAGCAGCTAGCTAGAAATTGACCTTCCGAAAATGATTGCTGTCAGTGCAGTTGTCCCGGATGAACTGTCGAGTGAAGACGATGCATCGGCAAACGCGTGGTCGGTCCTCAAGAACGCGCTCTTCATCGCCTTCTCCATCGAGACTTGGAAATGTGTGTCTTCGGCTATAAACTTGAGAATGTTCTCCCGTACAAATAACGCAGCATCTGTGCCTCCGTGGCCATCAAATACCTGAACATACATACAAACAGTTAGATGCTTTGTTGTTCTATGCAATATGCATTGATTCATATTAACTAAACATTATCAGTTAAGTATGAGCCCCTTTTTTTAACAAATATGTAAGTAATGATCTTCGAACTCAGGAATAGATTTGCTCACCCCATAGAAAGCAGCAGGTGTAGCAATTTCAGGAAGGAGATCCTCGAGACTATCAATGCAGATATGCTCGTCCTCCATGTACCGTTTCGGCCCGATCTCGGCGCAGCTGCCGGATCGGAATACGGGAGAGTATATTGCAGACTTAGGACCAATATCCAAATCCTACATAATTACACGAAAGAGTTCAATACAATATTATAAAAAGAAACAAAAAATCATTAGTTGTAAATATATAAATATATAAGAGAACTAACTGAATCTAGCGATCTGTCGAAGTTGGTAGTGCTCGTACAATGGCGGAGCACAGGACGAGGGGGCTTGCTTGGTCTCGAATGCTTTGCGGTGGCCGCGGCCGAAGCCGCGAGATTGTCGCTAATACTGCAACCGACGTCTAAATCTAATCCAGTGGATTGGGCTGGCGTGAAGTCGATCTCCGCTGCCATCTTTAGACTTTACAGAAATAAACAACACCCTCCAAATTTGCAGCTACGGTTC
The DNA here is from genome assembly GCA_029216955.1 of Iris pallida. NCBI lineage: Eukaryota > Viridiplantae > Streptophyta > Magnoliopsida > Asparagales > Iridaceae > Iris > Iris pallida. The sequence goes on from JANAVB010016195.1 coordinate 29,146,775, forward strand.
GAAAGAGGTCCTATTCTATTCCATGAACTATCAAATGAATCTGAGTATATATGATCATGAAGCTATGATGAAGATTGAAATGGAACCGAGCCAAATCCCACCAAAGGAGAGGAGGAGAGATTGGAAGGAGAAAGGGAGAGAAGTCCAAGGAGGAAGGAAAATGAGAGACGGAAATGGCTGGATGGAAGGAAGGAAGTAAATAAACAACTGCTTTCTTGTTTAATAATAATAATATAATATAGTGAGGTGGTGGTTGTGGTGACTGCTAATTACAGGTTCACCAGTCGCCTAACCTTAGCTGTCGTTGGAGAGCTGGAACCGGTAAGTAGGTTGTCTGTGGAGAGCTGGAACCGGTAACATCGGTTTTGTGTAGTTTGCCCACGTGTTACGCGGACCGCCTGGAGATGGGATTGATGTGGGGGTCTCTTTCTCCGATGGTGTTTCTCTCTCCTAAAGAAATTTATTTTAGAAAAAAAGTTTTTCCAACCAATAATTTTCTATCCTAATTTTTATTCTATTTCTATGTGAGGCTGTTGGGAGTATTGAGAGTTTCTATGTATAACTTTTTTTTTCTCTGCTACCAATTAATACTTAATTCTACATCATTAGATTGAACCTTTATTTGTTGTCATGTTATATATGGAGAATAATTGGAGTGTTTTTTTTTATCATTATGCTATTCAGAAATTTAGAAGTTTAAAAAATTATTCAGAAATAAAGAGGAAACAAATATCTTTCTCATGGTCGTTATGTTATTTAAAAAATTTCACAAAATTTAGAAGTTATAGGAAATTACAATAAAAAAATAAAATTTAAAAAAAAAATAGCAGACAAAGAATCCAAACACTTTTAGGGCTTGTTTGGTAACCGGATTTTACTATTTGGATTTGGATTTGGAAATCCTCCAAATCCAAATCATGAATTTTACTATTCAAATCTAACTCCAAATCCAACTCCAACCAAACATAGGATTTGGTTTTATGATTAATAATTAAATTATAGTCATGATCAATAATTAAGCTATTAATTAATTATGATTAACTATAGTTATTATTATTTATAAAATTAATAATTAACGATTAGTAATTAACGATTAGTAATTAATTATTGACGATTAGTTATTATTAATTATAAAATTAATAATTAATGATTAGTTAATATTTAAATAAATAACGATTAATAATTAGTAATTAACGATTATAATTAATAATTAATAATTAATAATTAATAATTAGTAATTAACGATTATAAATTAATAATTAATAATTAACGATTATATATTAATAATTAATAATTAATAATTATAATTAAGTAATAAATAATTAAGTAATAATTAACGATTATAAATTAAGTAATTATAATTAATAATTAAATAATTAACGATTAATAATTAACGATTATTATTTAACGATTATAAATTAAGTAATTATAAATTAAGTAATATTTAAATAAATAAGTAATAATTAATAATTAATAATTAATGATTATAAATTAATAAATAATAATTAATAATTAAGTAATAAATTAATAATTAATAATTAAGTCATTATAAATTAATAAAGAATAATTAATAATTAATGATTAATTAACTATAAATTAAATATTTTAAAAATAGTAATTATAATTAATATTATTATGATTAGTAAATTATTAATTAAATTATTATAAAATATGATTCTAATTGTGATTAAAATATTCTTAATTAAGATTATAATAAAATAGTTATTAATAAATTATTAATTAATATTATAATTAATATGATTATAACAAATTTAACTAATTAACCAATTTTTTTAATTAATGATACTAAAAATAGGATATGATTATTGATTAATATTATAATAATACTAATAAATTATTAATTAATATTATAATAATAATATAATAATACTAGTAAATTATGATTATTAACTAAATATTAAAATATTATTAATTAATATTATAATAATACTAATAAATTATTAATTATGATTATAACGAAATTAACTAATTAAATAATTTTTAACGAAATTATTAAAGATTAACTAATTTTTAATTTACTAATTTTTAACAAAATTATTAAATAATAAATATTTTAACGAAATTATTAAAGAATAATTATTTTTTTCTTCCAAAATCCAACCAAATCCAAGTTTTGGATTTTGTCATACTTTCCATATTCAAATCCATCTCCAACCAAACATAGGATTCTATGGATTTGTCTCCAAATCCATAAAAATCCAAATTCTACCTCCAAATACGATTTACCAAACGGGCCCTTAGGCCGTTGAATTGAATTTATTAACCCCTCCAAATTCCACTAATAAATCGCCAAACTAGTCTTAAAAAAACGAAATAAAATATGTATAAAAAAAAGTCATCATCAAGGAAGTTCCATGTGTCCCAAACCTCATAAGAGTGTTTCTCTTTTTCTTTTTTTTCCTTAAAAATAGAAATGCCATTAGTAAGAGCGTTTTTCACGCATGAATTTCTTTTGTTTTTTCTTTAGTTTTTAGATTTTTTTTCTTTTTTTATTTGAAATTTTCTTTGAATGCAACACACTTAGCAAGGACGTTTCTTTCTGTTTTTTAATTTATTTACTTTTTGGAATGGAATGCCCTTAGCAAATACGTTTTTTTTATTTCTTTAAAAATAATTTTTTTTCTAGTAAAGTGAATGAAAGGTTGAATTGATTAACCCCTCCAAATTCACTAATAAACTGCCATACTAGTCTTAAAAAACCAAATAATTTTTTTTTTGGGAATGGAATGCCCTTAGCAAGTACGTTTCTTTTATTTCTTTAAAAAAAATTTTTCTAGTAAAGCGAATGAAAGGTTGAATTGATTAACCCCTCCAAATTCACTAATAAGCTGCCATTCAAAAAGGGCTGGCGGTACAGCTTGTTGCCTGCCTGCGATCTTTTTCGGTGTAATCTTTCTCTCCAGCAGTCTAATTGTGCTAAAATTTTGTCAAAAAAATAGAAATGAAAAAATAGAAAGAAAAATGTCTTTAGCAAGGAAGTTACATGCATCCCAAACGTCAATACTAAGGGTGTTTCTTTTATTTAACAATAGAAACGCCATTAGTAAGAGCATTTTTCGTGCATGAATTTTTTTGTTTTTTCCTTAATTTTTAGACATTTTTTTATTTGAATTTTTCTTTGAATGTAACACACTTCGCATTGACATTTCTTTTTGTTTTTTAACTTGTTTTTTTTGGAATGGAACACCCTTAGCTAGTACGTTTCTTTTTTTTTGAATAAATTTTTCTAGTAAAGTGAATGAAAGGCTGACTCTACTGTCGATCCAAAAATTTTAAAAGTCAAAATAATTTTTTTAAAAACAAGGAATAGGTCCTTAGGAAAATAAGCCCTTACTAAGGGTGTTTTTTTTGTTCGAGTTTTCTAAAAATTCTTACTAAGGACATTATTGACGCATAGAACACCCAAAAGGGATTTTCCTTCTTTTTTTTTAATATTTTTAGTTTTTTAGGTTGGTTTTGGGTTTATTATTGTGGTTTAGGGGGTTAAGGAGGGATCCAATTCAAGGGTCTTACTAATGGCATTTTGATTATTTGTTTGCTAATTATTTAAACTTTATTCTCCTGGTACAATTTTTTTATAACTTCTAAATTTTGTGTGGATATTTGTCACGACCCGCACCCTAGAATAAGGGCACGTGACGTGGGTACGTCCAGCCTACGCCGTAGTGTCGGCGGTAGAACGCTGTCCTAGGTCATAACATCTAACAAATAAGGGTAATATACAGTTATACTCCCCGAATGGGGGTGACATAACACAATATAACTCAACCACATCTAGGATAGAACAGGAATGAGATAGAAGATAAAGATAGATAACATCCAGGAATGTAACATCACAGAGATACAAATCCAGAATTCTAAGTGACTAAAGTAAATAAATATCTCTGAATATCCCTGAATCTAAATACAGTAATCCCAAAATAGTAAGACAATCCTAAACTAATGAAAGTAACACCAACTGCTAGCAGGTCCAAGTCACTAGTGATGTCTAATGCTGCACCAAGAGGGATAGACACCAGAGCCTCATCATTCACTGTAAAATTTTCAACAGGTCCAGTCAGGACGGGAACGAGCACATATCTCTCAAAACAGTTCATAGCAGGTTAGGAGTATAAATCATGTAATAGAGTAAAATACAGGAAGTGCTGAAAAGGAAGTACGAGTAAACAGGAGATATTTTGTAACTGAAAGTAAATACATGATAGAAGAGACTGTAAGTGGCTACGTGATTTAGAGCATAATGGTTATGTAAACGGCTTGGGGGCACATGAATACAAATAAGGAGGCACATTTATACAGCTACTGGGAATAGTATTCACATAACCAATTCTACTCACCCCGCCCCAACCAGTACACAAGGATCCATTCAAGTTACGTTATAAGCACATGAATACAACTAAGATACGTGAACTCATGTAATGAGTAGTACATGAGGCACGTGAAAGCACATGAGAACATGTAAAAACATAAACTAGTACGAGTACAAGGAGTACCTGATGCACATGATAAAGTACATGAACATGAAATACCCGATGCACCCGTAAAGGGATAACATCTCAGGAAGGGATCCATATAGTACTAATCCGTGAAGATATGTGTCAGCATCATGTAGAGTAATCTAGAGCAAGAATATAATCCAGGTAAGTATGAAAAGATCAGAGAATGTACTCGCCTGCTAACTAAAAGTCCGAGATGAAAATACTGTCCGAGGAGTGGTGTCTGGCTCCTATTAGAACAGCACAAGTCACAACGAGTCTACAATGGTAATAAGATGCATTACAATGCGTTCTACATGAATCTAGGTCAATCTAGACCAAAGTCAACTCTTGGTCAACTCTAGAAGTCAACCTAGGTCAACCAAGTCTAATCTAGGTCTAGCAAGACTATTCTAGGTTTTCTAGGCTAATCTAGGCAATACCATGTCAAGCCATACCTATACTCACATTGGTATATTGATAAAAAATCTATAATAGAGTATATAGCCTATAGCCCTATTACCCATACTCTATGTTCACAGTATAACATAACCCACAATATCCTAATATCATGACACCATATATCATAACCCATAACACAATATTACCCATACATTGTATCATAACAATAGCACATTATATCCTATATACACATTAACACACAAATATTATCTATAGGAACCTATATATATATATATATATATATATATATATATATATATATATATATGCCTCAACCACATATAGGTATACATAGGATAAGAGAGAGGGAACTCATGAGAATAATGTATGTGTTTGTGACTGTGTAGGCAGGAGGGTGTGAGCCATGAATACATAACAGTGAACAGTACTGGAAATAACAGAAAACAGTGAAGTACACATAAGTGTGTGTGACTGTGTATCAAGGAGTGGGAAACAGTTAATATAAGGAAAGGAAAAAAAAACAAATCAAGTGAACCCTTCACTTAGTTAATTAAGGAAACCATCTCAGGTTCACTCATTGAAAGGAAAGGAAGTCAATTTACAAACAACCAAATACCCAACAGTCCCAAATCTCATTTCAGTTTTTACAGTGAAGGATTAACAGTGCAGGGAAATAAGGTAAATTATTGATCAAGTTCATTAGTTCAAACATTCTCAGGTTTACCCAACAGTTCATAAAAATATCAGTTAACAATGACAAATGTTTCAAATTCATCTCAGGTTTTTATGATTAATCTCAGGTTCACAGTGAACCACATAAATCTCAGTTAACAATATCATTTAACAAATCTCAGTTTATAGCCTATTGGAAGGGACAGTGACATGTTCAGGTTTATACAACTCATGACAGTGATCTCGATATCTAAAACTCAGCAAATTAGTGAACAGGGAATAAATTTCCAGGTTCCCAAAAGAACAGTGCAAAGCCAATCTCAGGTTTGTATAGTTCATGAATCAATTTAGTTTACAGATGATGAAAGACATCCCAGATTTGAAAACTGGGAACACTAATACCCTTCCCAGGTTTTGATACCAAAACTCAGGTTCTGAATTTCGAAATAAAGGGAATACATCAGGTTACATAACAGGAAGCTACAGTTCAATAAATCAGAAATTACCCATAGACTCAAAACCCTTCCAAATCCAAAAGCCTACATGAATTTAAATGTTCATTAAAGCACAGCAACATGTAGGAAGGATTAACAATAAGAAAAACAATTAGGCAAGGATTAACAGTTCACTTAACAGGAACAAATTCACAGTTTAATAGGAAAACAATCTCAGTTTAATTGAAAGAACAATTCTCAGTATTGACAAAATTATAACTCAAAACTAGTTTAAAACATCATGAACTCAGGTTTCTCTTATACATGAATGTAAGTATTTAAATTCAGTTCATCCTTAACTAGAACACCAAAATCCAAAATACACCATGCCAGTCCCAGATTTTGAAAGAACACTTAGCTAACATAATATGAAACATGTAGGAAATCAAAAACCAATTGGAAACATAGCAAAAGAGCATTAAACTAGGTTGAACAAAACTGGAAAATACAGTATCGGGCAGTATCAGAAAAATCCCATGAGCCAACCCATATTCGAATCAATTCACAAGCTAAAACCCAACCCATTAAGTAACATGGTATAACAGGGATTTAAACATCTCATTTAGGATTCATTTAATCATTAAAACCTAGTTAAGAAACATTTAAAATTGATTAAACAACAGGAAACACACACTGCACACGCACGCACACTGTGCTGCCCAGTGCACCCTGAATGCTGTGTCCGACACGACACGAAGACTCGCAAAACTTTGCGAGCCTCGTGTCAGTCACTGCCTCTAACCTCAGGCCAAAAATCACGTGTCCACGTGGAGGAACGAGTGCGCAATAGCCCCCGAGCAGCAGGGCACGCACTGTGCCCGTGCGCTCGCACCCGCACTCGTGTGTCTCGTGTTCCCCACGACTCGACACGACACAAAAACCATCACCAGACACTGGGAATCCCTAGACGACACCTAGGGCTAGCTTCCTATTCAAATGGATTCCAAAAACTCACACGAAATGCCCATTGGGGCATTTCATCAAACACTAAGCAATGTGCACTGATACGTGTCCAGAACGGACACGAAACGACACAAAATTTTGGAAAACCCTATTTCTATAGTTAGGCTAGGGTTAGGGAAACCTAGAAATGATTTTTACAAGAATTTAGGAGTAATGGATAGGGTTTTACCTATGGGTGTTCAATCTCCCAAAAACTCCAAAGAGAAGGATCCTTCAACCCACCAAAGCTCTTTCAAATTGTTCCTTTCCTGCCAAAATTTATTACCAACAGCAAGATCACAAGATTTAGAGCCTACTTCAATTTATTTGAAGGATTTTGGAGAAGAAATGGATTTTCTAAGGATTTACCAAGTTGGGGACTCACCTCTTCCAAATGACAAGTTTCCTAAAGAGGCAACCCTAGTTTTAAGAGCATATAAATAGGGGAGGGGCTGACCATAGAGGCTAATCAGAATTTCTAGGGTTAGGGCTTGGTTCAATGGGTGTGGGCTATGGGCCATTAAGCCTATTAGTCACAAAATGACTTGTGACTTCACAAGCCATTTCCATATGAAACTAACTCCTAATTTCACCAAATTAATCCCAATGGGTTCATCCTCATGAACTTAAGTCATCCTAGGTTTTCAAATCCTAATCACAAAGTCAAGACCTAGGTTAGCCACTAGGTTAGTCTACAAGGTCAACTTAAGTCAAAGTCTCTATAGGGTCAAAATCAATTCTACTAAAAATCACCAAAAATCACTAAAAATCATATTAATTATAATAAATATAATTAATACTAATAATCACTAAAATGGTTAGCTGAGACTATCTATGACTAATCTAGGTTGGGTCTAAACCAAGTTAGGCTAATCACAATACATGACAATCAATTAATTAATATTTTAATTACACCATTCTTAATAATACAATAAAAATCTAAATAATATTTATTAATTCAATTAAATACAAAAATTTCAAAATTACCCTCATTTGGAAAACTGGTTGTTATAATCCTACCCACCTTAGAAAAATTTCATCCTCGAAATTAAGATGATCGTACCCCTTCTAGGTCAAACCCCCACAATCAAAATCTCAGAACCTATTTAAATCATTCAGTTGGAAAATGTAACCTATGGGGTCATGGCATGTAGTATCAGTCTGGGGTCTCATCTAGTTATACCAACATACTACAGTACTAGGCAATCACATGATATCAAAACATACAACAATATGGTAGGGTGCATAAATTTTCAAAGACTGGCTAAGCTATAGGTCAAGGACTCACCTCCAACTAGGTCTGATGGCTGGGACTCCCTCCCGAAGGCGGAGTCCTGGCTGGGATAAGTACAGCAGGACAGTCTCGCAGTCTGTGTGCAGCTGACCCACACAACAGGCACACTCCTCTTCTCTTCCTACAGATGTCCCACACATGTCCAGGCTTCTTACAGAAGGTGCAGGTAGGCACTCTCTCAGCTGGCCTCTGCTGAACAGGAGTCTGGACTGGGTAGGCTGGCCTAGGCTGATAGTCTGGGTGCTCACGGGGCTCTGGGTATACACTGCTCCTCGGTCTCTTAGAACTAGGCTCCCCTCCTGAATGTACCAAATCCCACAGCAGTTGGATTCCACGACCCTGCTCCTTTAGGATCTCAGTCTGAACTCTCTGTGTCTCCAACACATCCTGGAGAAGTCTGGATATCTGAGCTCCGTCAGAAAACAAACCTGCCGAGGGTATGGTATGGGGTACTGCTCCTGGAGGCAGAGGAGGAGATGGGGAAGAACTCTTGGTCTCAGATGAGACTGCCACTCTCTCCTGAGTAACAGGTGGTGGAGGAAGACTCTCTGGTAAGGATGCTGACACCTCCTCGATGGCGGGAGGTGCCACTACCCTTGGGTCAGCCTGAGGGGTCACTACCTCCTGAGCAATAGGAGGTGGAAGCACACTATCAGTAGCTGCAGCTGCTCTCAGGCGACAGGCTCGGGTCATGGGTGCCATACTGGAAGGGATAAAAACACAACAATCATTAAGGCTGTACAGCAGTCTACCATCCTATCTGAAAACTGGTATTTATCAAGAAAATAAAATAAGACAACTACCAATCATCTATAAAGGGTACTATTTAAGAAAAATCAAAACCAAAAGTTTAAGGAACGAAAGTCAAAGCATTGAATCCAATCACAATCTAATATATATAGGAGAGAGTGTGTTAGGGGAAAAAAAAAGAAACTATCATTATGTAAAGGTGATATGGTTAGTATGAAATATACATGAAAGTGTATAGGGGATTTGAGTCTCAACTGTAGCTATCAAGTTATACTATTCATGGCATATTGGTTAAGCAGTCTACAAGGTACAAGCTATTTACTCATAACATGCATGGCTAACCATATATATAAGTATACCTATAGGGCTACATGAACATAACATAGAGATGAAGGGTTAGGTTTTCATGGCAGTTGTGAACATTAGTGTAGAGTGTTAAGTGTACATAGGTTAAAACTTGAAATAAGGGGTTCAATCATTCAGTTTAGCTCATTATTACATATTAGATCTGAAATTGAACTACACATATTGAAGCAGTGTAAAAATGTAATCATGAATTCAGTTTTCAAAATTTTGGAGAATTCGAACATCAAAACCAACTCAAAGTTCACCACAACCACAACCTAACATGTAAGAGTATGAACCTAACATTATATACCTGCACACAACCATGTATACGGCTTAAAACATTACAATTTAAAACTGCAATTTGAACTAAACTCTTAGAATCCAAGGTTAAGGGTTTACTATGTACGCAATCTCAGATTTGACAATTCAACACAAAACTTAACCAAGTTTTTTTTTTTTTTGTAATAAAGCCTTGTATATAACATACATGCGTAGTGATGTAAGCAAGACTAATAACATAAAATTTTAAATTTAAATTATGAATTTAATATGGAGAGCATAGAACTAGTCACTGATACTGCACTATATTGGAATACTAGGATTTTGAGAACTTAACATTAATCATGTTAACATGCATTTAGATAGGTTGGTAAACAAGTGTAGTATGCATACGTGTCAGGCAAGTATCTGTGTCCACTATATATTAGGGTAATACCAGAATCAATGGCAAGAAGAAAATAATGATAAAATCTGTTCTGCCTATCTGTTTAAAGAATGAACTATTTGAAACCAGAGCTATAACATTAATCTAAGTTAAGGTCTAGCAGAAACACCAATTCATTGTATTAGGAAGAATTTATTACAAGAAGTTACACAAGGTTATAGTAACAGCTAGGCTACTCCTACTCATACTCCTACTCCTAAGTTATTTGATGATGGGGTGCAATTTATACAACAGAATGGTACGATAGAGATGATATGTTAAAAACCTTCTCAAGATACAATCTGATAATCATATGCGTCTGTCCAAAATCATGTTACTCAGAGTCCTCGCCATGCCAGTAAGCAAGGCTGCGAAAAACGATAGATTCCATAACTAGGGAATGCACCTCTACAATCATGTCATCTGGAAATCTCGCTGTGCCGACTAGTATAGCTGCGAGAAATTCCAAATCTCATAACCAAGATACGTACATCCGAAGCCAGGTTTCCATGTTTCCGCCACGCCAACTAATATGGCTGCAATAAACTACAGGTTCCATAATCATGTAGACGTTTTACCATCCCTGTATTTCTGTCAATATATGTTATCAGAAGGTACCGTAACTCAGGCCATAAAATTCATCTCGATGGAAAAATCAAAATCAACAACGATTCATCAAAGTCCAATTCAACAATCAAGGAGTGAGAGCGAACAAAACAAGGGGAAGGATTTCAAATTGAAGTTTAAATAAGATTCTCAAGGGTCATCCCAGGAATCTTTCAAGGAATCCTAACTGTGATTGAGTACCCTCAAAGCATATCCTAATCCTACTGCAGGCTGTAGTGATACTCTAGTTCGAATTCTACTACATAACTCGACCTGTATGGGCCACCACTAAAAACGAGTCACGACCCGCACCGTAGAATAAGGGCACGTGACGTGGGTACGTCCAGCCTACGCCGCAGTGTCGGTGGTAGAACGCTGTCCTAGGTCATAACATCTAACAGATAAGGGTAATATACAGTTATACTCCCCGAATGGGGGTGACATAACACAATATAACTCAACCACATCTAGGATAGAACAGGAATGAGATAGAAGATAAAGATAGATAACATCCAGGAATGTAACATCACAGAGATACAAATCCAGAATTCTAAGTGACTAAAGTAAATACATATCTCTGAATATCCCTGAATCTAAATACAGTAATCCCAAAATAGTAAGACAATCCTAAACTAATGAAAGTAACACCAACTGCTAGCAGGTCCAAGTCACTAGTGATGTCTAATGCTGCACCAAGAGGGATAGACACCAGAGCCTCATCATTCACTGTAAAATTTTCAACAGGTCCAGTCAGGACAGAAACGAGCACATATCTCTCAAAATAGTTCATAGCAGGTTAGGAGTATAAATCATGCAATAGAGTAAAATACAGGAAGTGCTGAAAAGGAAGTACGAGTAAACAGGAGATATTTTATAACTGAAAGTAAATACATGATAGTAGAGACTATAAGTGGCTACGTGATTTAGAGCATAATAGTTATGTAAACGGCTTGGGGGCACATGAATACAAATAAGGAGGCACATTTATACAGCTACTGGGGATAGTGTTCACATAACCAATTCTACTCACCCCGCCCCAACCAGTACACAAGGATCCATTCAAGTTACGTTATAAGCACATGAATACAACTAAGATACGTGAACTCATGTAATGAGTAGTACATGAGGCACGTGAAAGCACATGAGAACATGTAAAAACATGAACTAGTACGAGTACAAGGAGTACCTGATGCACATGATAAAGTACATGAACATAAAATACCCGATGCACCCGTAAAGGGATAACATCTCAGGAAGGGATCCATATAGTACTAATCCGTGAAGATACGTGTCAGCATCATGTAGAGTAATCTAGAGCAAGAATATAATCCAGGTAAGTATGAAAAGATCAGAGAATATACTCGCCTGCTAACTGAAAGTCCGAGATGAAAATACTGTCCGAGGAGTGGTGTCTGGCTCCTATTAGAACAGCACAAGTCACAACGAGTCTACAATTGTAATAAGATGCATTACAATGCGTTCTACATGAATCTAGGTCAATCTAGACCAAAGTCAACTCTTGGTCAACTCTAGAAGTCAACCTAGGTCAACCAAGTCTAATCTAGGTCTAGCAAGACTATTCTAGGTTTTCTAGGCTAATCTAGGCAATACCATGTCAAGCCATACCTATACTCACATTGGTATATTGATAAAAAAATCTATAATAGAGTATATAGCCTATAGCCCTATTACCCATACTCTACGTTCACAGTATAACATAACCCACAATATCCCAATATCATGACACCATATATCATAACCCATAACACAATATTACCCATACATTGTATCATAACAATAGCACATTATATCCTATATACACATTAACACACAAATATTATCTGTAGGAACCTATATATATATATATCTATATATATATATATATATATGCCTCAACCATATATATATAAAAAAAAAAATATATATGCCTCAACCATATATAGGTATACATAGGATAAGAGAGAGGGAACTCATGAGAATAATGTATGTGTTTGTGACTGTGTAGGCAGGAGGGTGTGAGCCATGAATACATAACAGTGAACAGTACTGGAAATAACAGAAAACAGTGAAGTACACATAAGTGTGTGTGACTGTGTATCAAGGAGTGGAAAACAGTTAATATAAGGAAAGGAAAAAAACAAATCAAGTGAACCCTTCACTTAGTTAATTAAGGAAACCATCTCAGGTTCACTCATTGAAAGGAAAGGAAGTCAATTTACAAACAACCAAATACCCAACAGTCCCAAATCTCATTTCAGTTTTTACAGTGAAGGATTAACAGTGTAGGGAAATAAGGTAAATTATTGATCAAGTTCATTAGTTCAAACATTCTCAGGTTTACCCAACAGTTCATAAAAATATCAGTTAACAATGACAAATGTTTCAAATTCATCTCAGGTTTTTATGATTAATCTCAGGTTCACAGTGAACCACATAAATCTCAGTTAACAATATCATTTAACAAATCTCAGTTTATAGCCTATTGGAAGGGACAGTGACATGTTCAGGTTTATACAACTCATGACAGTGATCTCGATATTTAAAACTCAGCAAATTAGTGAACAGGGAATAAATTTCCAGGTTCCCAAAAGAACAGTGCAAAGCCAATCTCAGGTTTGTATAGTTCATGAATCAATTTAGTTTACAGATGATGGAAGACATCCCAGATTTGAAAACTGGGAACACTAATACCCTTCCCAGGTTTTGATACCAAAACTCAGGTTCTGAATTTCAAAATAAAGGGAATACATCAGGTTACATAACAAGAAGCTACAGTTCAATAAATCAGAAATTACCCATAGACTCAAAACCCTTCCAAATCCAAAAGCCTACATGAATTTAAATGTTCATTAAAGCACAGCAACATGTAGGAAGGATTAACAATAAAAAAAACAATTAGGCAAGGATTAACAGTTCACTTAACAGGAACAAATTCACAGTTTAATAGGAAAACAATCTCAGTTTAATTGAAAGAACAATTCTCAGTATTGACAAAATTATAACTCAAAACTAGTTTAAAACTTCATGAACTCAGGTTTCTCTTATACATGAATGTAAGTATTTAAATTCAGTTCATCCTTAACTAGAACACCAAAATCCAAAATACACCATGCCAGTCCCAGATTTTAAATGAACACTTAGCTAACATAATATGAAACATGTAGGAAATCAAAAACCAATTGGAAACATAGTCAAAGAGCATTAAACTAGGTTGAACAAAACTGGAAAATACAGTATCGGGCAGTATCAGAAAAATCCCATGAGCCAACCCATATTCGAATCAATTCACAAGCTAAAACCCAACCCATTAAGTAACATGGTATAACAGGGATTTAAACATCTCATTTAGGATTCATTTAATCATTAAAACCTAGTTAAGAAACATTTAAAATTGATTAAACAACATGAAACACACACTGCACACGTACGCACACTGTGCTGCCCAGTGCACCCTGAATACTGTGTCCGACATGACACGAGGACTCGCAAAACTTTGCGAGCCTCGTGTCAGTCACTGCCTCTAATCTCAGGCCAAAAATCATGTGTCCACGTGGAGGAACGAGTGCGCAATAGCCCCCGAGCAGCAGGGCACGCACTGTGCCCGCGCGCTCGCACCCGCACTCGTGTGTCTCGTGTTCCCCATGACTCGACACGACACGAAAACCATCACCAGACACTGGGAATCCCTAGACGACACCTAGGGCTAGCTTCCTATTCAAATGGATTCCAAAAACTCACACGAAATGCCCATTGGGGCATTTCATCAAACACTAAGCAATGTGCACTGATACGTGTCCAGAACGGACACGAAACGACAAGAAATTTTGGGAAACCCTATTCCTATAGTTAGGCTAGGGTTAGGGCAACCTAGAAATGATTTTTACAAGAATTTAGGAGTAATGGATAGGGTTTTACCTATGGGTGTTCAATCTCCCAAAAACTCCAAAGAGAAGGATCCTTCAACCCACCAAAGCTCTTCCAAATTGTTCCTTTCCTGCCAAAATTTATTACCAACAAGATCACAAGATTTAGAGCCTATTGCAATTTAATTGAAGGAATTTGGAGAAGAAATGGGTTTTCTAAGGATTTACCAAGTTGGGGACTCACCTCTTCCAAATGACAAGTTTCCTAAAGAGGCAACCCTAGTTTTAAGAGCATATAAATAAGGGAGGGGCTGACCATAGAGGCTAATCAGAATTTCTAGGGTTAGGGCTTGGTTCAATGGGTGTGGGCTATGGGCCATTAAGCCTATTAGTCACAAAATGACTTGTGACTTCACAAGCCATTTCCATATGAAACTAACTCCTAATTTCACCAAATTAATCCCAATGGGTTCATCCTCATGAACTTAAGTCATCCTAGGTTTTCAAATCCTAATCACAAAGTCAAGACCTAGGTTAGCCACTAGGTTAGTCTACAAGGTCAACTTAAGTCAAAGTCTCTATAGGGTCAAAATCAATTCTACTAAAAATCACCAAAAATCACTAAAAATCATATTAATTATAATAAATATAATTAATACTAATAATCACTAAAATGGTTAGCTGGGACTATCTATGACTAATCTAGGTTGGGTCCAAACCAAGTTAGGCTAATCACAATACATGACAATCAATTAATTAATATTTTAATCACACAATTCTTAATAATACAATAAAAATCTAAATAATATTTATTAATTCAATTAAATACAAAAATTTCAAAATTATCCTCATTTGGAAAACTGGTTGTTACAATATTTATGTAAATTATTCTTCTTTTCTATATAAAAGACTAAAATATAGGAAAAGTTAAGAGAAAATTAAATAATGGGTGAGTATGTGGGCAATTAGAGAAAGAGTTATTTGTTATCCTATTTTGTTTTAATTGGTCATAAGGAAATTTTGTTTTTATTGCAAAAATTCAGGAAATGTAGTAAGTTTCTAACGATCCAATAGTTCAGGATATTTAGTTGCTAGTAAAAAAATGTACATAATATTTACTTGGAAAAACATAAATGTTTAGAATATTTAGATGCTAATTAGTCAAATCAATGTTTAATTGCTTATTTAAAATCAAATAACATCATACAAATACATATTTATTAATCATTTAGTGGTACAACAATTGTACCATCGATAATAATCTGGGGACGTACTCAGACGGTGGCCAAAGGCTTGGACTTCAGGGATTCAATAGAGAGATTTCGCTTGTTCTATATCACTACCAAAATACGCTCATTTAGCGACGAAATTTTTCCGTCGATATTAGCGACCATTTCGTGGCCGCTCAGCGACGGATTACCGACTACACGCCTTTGCCATTTTTATTTTAATTTTAGGGGGATGAAAGTTCGCACATCCGTCGCTAGACTGTCGGTGATATAGCGACGGATTTATCGTCGTCGCTACACAGTCAATTATTTGGCGGGAATTGTGTAGAGAATTGGCGGAACATATCGTCGACGACTTAGCGACGGATATTCAGTCAACACTTATCAAAACAGGCGACTGCTGGGCGACTGGTTTTCACCAGTCGCTAGTCCGTCGCTATATATACGTACCAGACTTTAAATGAAACGGTGGGGGGAACTTTTTGCATTCCCCCCAAATTCACTCTCTCTCCTCTCTCTCTCTCTCTCGCCGGTGTCGGCTTCGGTGATCGGCGTCGGTGTCGTCGTCGGCGTCGGCGTCCTCTCCTCTCTCTCTCCCGAAGGTAACCCCCCCTCTCTCTCTCTCTCTCTCTCGCGGTGTCGTATAGGGGCTGGGCGACGCGCTTGGGGCTGGGCCGTCCGGGGCTTGGCAGCTGGCTTGGGTCGGGGACTGGGCGGTGGGCTTGGGACGGCGGCGTCGGGGACTAGGCGGCGGGCTTGGGGCAGGGGCGTCGGGGGCTGGGCGGCTGGCTTGGGTCGGGGTCTGGGCGGTGGGCTTGGGGCGGGGGCGTCGGGGTCTGGGAGGCGGGCTTGGGGTTGGGGCGTCGGGGGCTGGACGGGGGTGTCGGGGTCTGGGAGGCGGGCTTGGAGTTGGGGCGTCAGGGGCTGGGCGGCTGGCTTGGGTCGGGGTCTGGGCGGTGGGCTTGGGGCGGAGGCGTCGGGGTCTGGGAGGTGGGCTTGGGGTTGGGGCGTCGGGGGCTGGGCGGCTTGCTTGGGTCGGGGTCTGGACGGTGGGCTTGGGGCGGGGGCGTCGGGGTCTGGGAGGCGGGCTTGGGGTTGGGGCGTCGGGGGCTGGGCGGCTGGCTTGGGTCGGGGGCTGGGCGGCTGGCTTGGGTCGGGGGCTGGGCGGTGGGCTTGGGGCGGCGGCATCGGGGGCTGGGCGGCTGGCTTGGGGCGGGGGTGTCGGGGGCTGGGCGGCTGGCTTGGGTCGGGGGCTGGGCGGCTGGCTTGGGTCGGGGGCTGGGCGGCTGGCTTGGGGCGTGTGCGTCGGGGCTATTTACAACCGACGCACGCCCATAAGTACTCTTCATCTATATATACAACCGAACTACTGGGCGGCGGGCTTGGGGCGGCGGGCTTTGGTCGGGGGCGGCGGGTGGCTTTGCTTCTCAAATTCATCTGAGTTTATATATTGGCTAAATAATGTGTTATCCATATTGGGTGTTCCATTAGTTTGGTGGTGTTTGGATTAGTAAATGTGAATATATATGGGGTTTGGATTCATGGTATATATATTCACTGTCTCAAGGACAGTACGAGTTCTATCAGTTGTGTGCTTCTGTATAGATGTATATATCTATACATCTAGCTGTGATATACATATGTGTATGTGACAATCTCAGTTAGCGACGGACTAGTTACCGGTTAGCGAAGGATATTTCCAGCTCCATTAATTGCATTAATCTACGGTACGACATGGTGATCATGACATAGTCCCTGCAGCCATTCGACTGGCGAGGCAGAAACTATGTTGCCGTAGATAAAGTTGCCTGTCCTTCGACCCTCATCCCTCTGCAATGATGATACGACAACCTATCACTATATCTTATATAGTAGTTGATGATGTCTTAGTATTACATTAGTGAGTTCATCTTGATTCTGTTACGTACGTCCTTCAGATACTAGATACGATAAGGTTAACATATACTACACGATATGTATACAGAATATAGATGATTCACACTAATGTATGGTAGAATGAATCTTGGGTTGTGCTCTGAGCCATCCGTTCTCACACTTAAAACACATAGGAATTAGTAGTGTGAGAGCGTCGGAGAGAGTGAGAGCGCCGGAGGGGGGAAAAGAGAGAGAGAGAGAGTAAAATGGTACGACATGGTGAAGTAGTACTGTATTTTGGCTCCAGTTCCAGCTCCATTTGATCTACGGTACGAGATGGTGATCAGGACATAGTACCTGCAGCCATTCGACTGGCGAGGCAGAAACTATGTAGCCGTAGATAAAGTTGACTGTCTTCCGACCCTCATCCCTCGGCAATGATGATACGACAACCTATCACTATATCTTATATAGTAGTAGATGATATGTCTTAGTATTATATTATGTGAGTTCATCTTGATTCTGTTACATTCCTCAGATACTAGATACGATAAGAACATATACTACACCATATGTACAGAACATAGATGATTCACACTAATGTATGCTTGAATGAATCTTGGGTTGTCTTCTGAGCCGTCCGTTCTCACACTTGGCAAAAAATCAAATTTTTTATACTTTATCATCTTTCGAAAATGTTCTCAAATTATATGATGGTTCCTTTAGTTAGCTTGCTTATGTTACAATTATATTATTTGTGACTATCGATCTTACCAGATGGCACCCATGACCCGAGGGACGGCACGTCGTTTGAGGAAAATAGTGAATGCTGAGGTGGCTCCTCCTACAGTTAAGGAGGAAGTGGCACCGGTTGCTAGTGAGACCGGGAGTTCTATTCATCCAGCACCGGTAGCTAGTGAGACCGAGAGGACTCTTCATGCAGTCCTTGCAAGGGACGACAGCTCTCCTCGCGCCAAAAATCTTGCTTTTTCGAGGTGGTTGCGTGAACATATCACTGAGCGTTTGCGTGAGCAGCGTGGTTCTCATTAGCTATCAGTACTTATTTGTATTGGACTATTTGTATTGGATTGTTTTTGTATTAGACTATTTGTATTGGACTACATATATGAACTAGAACTGTGTCAATCTCTGGATTGTATTGGACAACGACATGGTGATCAGGACATAGTCCCTGCAGCCATTCGACTGGCGAGGCAGAAACTATGTATCCGTAGATAAAGTTGACTGTTCTCCGACCCTCATCCCTCGGCAGTGATGATACGACAACCTATCACTAGAGGATACTCTGAGAGATCCATCTGTATAGGACGTATACTCTGAGATATCACCTTTACAAGAATGATATCAGTAGTGGGATCGAGTGTTGGAGGAGATACTATCAGAGTATACATCCTACTCAGATGGGTCTCTCACCGTTACTATTTTTTTCTGACAGCAAGGTGGATGTGCTCCGTCAACAGATTCTTGCTTCGAGCCAAAACTTTGCCCCGGAGCTCAAGTGGACATCCTTCGTGTAGAGCTCGAGTGAGAGGTTCCTGACAGCATGGTGGCCTCCTTTGTCAAAGTATCCGTGCTCATCCAACATTGGTTGTGGGACGAACACAGATACTTTAACAAAGGAGACCACCATGCTGTCAGGAACCTCTCACTCGAGCTCTACACCAAGGATGTCCACTTGAGCTCCGGGACAAAGTTTTGGCTCGGAGCAAGAATATGTGGACGGAGCACATCCACCATGCTGTCAGGAAAAAATAGTAACGGTGAGAGACCCATCTGAGTAGGACGTATACTTTGATAGTATCTCCTCCAACACTCGATCCCACTACTGATATAATTCTTGTAAAGGTGATCTCTCAGAGTATACGCCCCTCTCAGATGGATCTCTCAGAGTATCCTCTCCGGTTGGGTTGTGTTCTGAGCCATCCGTTCTCACAGAGGGTCCTATTTTGGATTCTATATTTTATATTTTGGTTTCTGTATTTTGTATTTTGGTTTTTGTATTTTGTATTTTGGTTTCTGTATTTTGTATTTTGGTTTCTGTATTTTGTATTTTGGTTTCTGTATTTTGTATTTTGGTTTCTGTATTTTGGCTCCAGCTCCATTTGCATTAATCTACGGTACGACATGGTGATCAGGACATAGTCCCTGCAGCCATTCGTCTGGCGAGGCAGAAACTATGTATCCGTAGATAAAGGAGGGAAAAGATAAATCGAATTATAACGACGGATATTAGGTTACTCTTCAGGATAATTGATGTCTATTTATATTAATTTGGTTTGGTCTATATGATTCTTGGATAAATGGTGTGTATTAAATTTGTATGTGCATATTTGGTCTATGTGATTGTTGGATAATTGGTGTGCATTATATATTGCTTTGGTTTATGCATATTTTTGTGAACAGGGAAAGTGCTGTAATTTTTTTTTCAAAAAAATTCTCAGTTACCGACGGACTAGTGACCGATTAGCGACGGATATTTCCAGTTCTATTTGCATTAGTCTACGGTACGCCATGGTGACCAGGACATAGTCCCTGCAGCCATTCGACTGACGAGGCAGAAACTATGCAAGTAGCCTTAGATAAAGTTGACTGTCCTCCGACCCTCATCCCTCGGCAATGATGATACGACAACCTATCACTATATCTTATATAGTAGTAGATGATGTCTTAGTATTATATTAGTGAGTTCATCTTGATTCTATTACGTCCTTCCGATACTAGATACGATAAGAACATATACTACACCATATGTACAGAACATAGATGATTCACACTAATGTATTCTAGAATGAATCTTGGCTTGTGTTCTGAGCCATCCGTTCTGATCAAGCATCTTCCTTCTCCTCTCCTCCACCATGGCTCTGAACAAATCTGCTCCTTCCTCTACTTCCCTTCTTCTTATTTGACTCTCTCAGCCACATATGACATCCAGCTCAAGTGTAGAGTCGGGGGAGAAGAAGTGGACAGAAAGAGGAGGGGGAAGCAGCACAGCCGGCGGCATGACCCGAAAGAAGTACAGAGGTTTTCTTCAACAGCCGTAGGAGAACTATAAGGATATATCATTTCACAACATGTCATCTTGTCAACGACCCTTCATGTGAATATCATGTTACCGCGGTGTCGGAAGACTAACATGTCATAAGTTTTTAAGCCGTGTGTTTTGATATAATCTTCCCAACTCTTTCCTCCTATGTAGTAATCTTGCATTATTACATAGCAGGAAAGAGTTTTGAGGATTATGTCAAAACACACGGCTTAGAAAATTATGACATATTAGTCTTCCGACACCGCGGTAACATGATTGTCACATTAAGGGTCTTTGACAAGGAGATATTGTAGAAGCATGGAAAATACTAAAGAAATTGACTCATGCGGCCAAGAAAGACCCATGCGGCTCAGAAAACGCATGCGGCTCAGGGAATCATGCGGCATAAGGAGCTATGCAGCCGGAGGCATCCCATGCGGCTCAGAAGACACGTGGCGTGACAGTGCTCCCCTCCGATCCATGCTACATTAATTGCTTTGACGGCTGACCCCTCTGAAAAGTTGACAGACCTGACACCAAAGCAGGTAATTATGACTCTGTCATGATGATGAATCTCTAGGGAAGAGAATGAAATCTCTGACACGATCCCCCGAGAACAACAAAATGCCACGTGGCCCTGCCACGTGGGTGTGCTTATGCCGCTCGAAGTGAAGACTTCCCATGCGGTTCAGAGTGAAGCTGTCCCATGCGGCTCGAGTGGAATCATCCCTATGCGGCTCAAGAAGATCATGCCCATGCGGCTCAAGCAGACACACCATTACGCGGTTCATGCGTCTCATCATATGGTTCAGAAGTCTGAAGGAGGGGGCCACTGCCCAGACAGTCCTGACACGTGTCCCAAGTCTTATGCGGCCCAAAATTCATGCGGCCCAAATCTCATGCGGCCTAATTTGCATGCGGTTCAAGTCTCACCATTGGCTCTCAGGACACGTGTCCTTAGCCGATCAATCTCCCAGATTTATGGCAATCCAAGATCGGGTCAAATCCTAATAATCTGGGGCACGTGGCAGGAGAATAAATTTGATTTATTCGCAGATATGAGAGAATCATTATAAGGAAGATTTATGCCAATCAGCATTAATTGCTAATAGGGATTTGGTGTAATCTACCCTTAATGGTTCTGATTTGTCACAATCAGAAACGAACGGCCTGGATTGATCAATCCCCAGGCCGTCGCCATCTCCAAGAGCTAATCATTGGCAACCCTAGCGATCACATCCTACTATTATAAATAGCAAGGTGCCATTCCCTTGTGAGATATACAAAAAAAGAAGCCAGAGAAGAATACGTATACACGGAGAGACTTCCCCCATAGTCAGAGAGAGAATATACACAGAGAGAGAGAAGCCACGAGAGCAATCAGAGAGAGTGCAAGAAGGCATTTCTTCGTCAATGACCAAGCAGATCTTCCCCGAGTCAAGGCTGCGTACCGATCGTCCAAGGAGTAAGGCAGAGCGGCCGTCGCTTTCCCGAGCCTCTATCGTCACCCCCCAGAATCTAAAATAAACAATCGTACTTAGACTGCTGTACCTAGGTTTTCGTCCCTAGGCTTTCTTTGTACGAGCGAGTTTGTATTGTGAGTCTAAGTTCAGTCCTCCGATAATTGTTCTGTACTTTTACAATCAATGGCAAACACGATGGCGACTCTGCTGGGGACTAACTTCTCCACGGTTGAGGAGTTGGTGACGCAATCGGACGCAGCCAAACTTGGCTCTACACAACAGAAGATGGTCGTACGCTTCGACCAATAGGCGTTCGAAGAGATGCTCTCTGAAGGTAGCACTGGCCCGGTCCAGAAGCGCACCCGCACCATAAAGGCTCGTAAAGAGTGGAGGCCAAAATTATTTGCTCCTCCGCAAGCCCTTGATGAGGTGCTCTCTATTGCTCAAGATGGCGAGAAAGACTCCCCTGCGGCCACACTTCAGACCGTAGACAACTCTGCTGTCCCCAAGTTCGGCAGAAGAAAACACTATGATGCTGGACTTGTAGGGGCAAAGAGGAAATCTACGCGATCCGAGCCGCAGAAGAGTATTAACCGCAGGGAGAAAACCCATGCGGCTACAACCGCCGGCCGCATAAAGAAAACTCATGCGGCCACATCTGTCAGCCGCATAACTTATGCGGCTACAGTTGCCAACCGCACGGATGAGACTCATGCGGCTATTAAAGTCAATCGCTTGCAGAAAACCCATGCGGCCACAGATGCCAACCGCATGCGGTCAGCCTGCACGGTCGTGACTCCTAACCGCATAAAGACTCATCCTACAACAAAAGACAACCGCATGCAGACAGCCTGCACGGTACCCAATGCTAGCCGTATAGCATCCGTCCCACGCTTCTCTCGATCAGTCTTCGACCGGCTCTCATGCGGTCCTGACTCTGATCATTCTATGGATGATAATCCAGACTCTGTGGTATTCGACTTAGACTCCTCCTATTACGCACCCACAAGTGCTAAAAGGAGGAAGTCTAGGGCAGCGCGGGCTCATCAAGTCCAGACGACTGTCCCAACCTCTGAATATCGGGGCGTCCCGCTGATCATCACGCGGGCCTCTGATGGAAAGTTGTATAAAACCACTCAAGTCCAGCCCCCGACGGCAAACAGACAAAGTGGTTCCTCTGACCTGTGTGAGGTTATCCTCCACAAATGCAAGGAAAGAGAAGGAGCTTCGGGGTGTAAAGAGCCCTCACACGGACATCAATGCACCCAGATCATCGTCAATTGCTGTTACAGCAACGCGGCGGTGACGGAAGACCGGCCATCCGTCTTCCAAAGACTACATCACCCGAGCTCAGAAGACGAGGCTCCTCCTGTTGTCTCCTACAAATCCGCGCAGAAAGTTCTCGCCAAGGGAAGAGGGAAGAAAACGAGCATCTCCAGCCCAAAGGTGTCAACTACTACAGCTAAGAAACCGTCGTCTAAAGGGTTATCCTCCACTGGAGTATTTCAACACACCCGAAAACTGCTGCAGTAGGAAGTTCGTCGTCTGCAACATTGGGGGTCGTCGGAACTGGGGGTAGCACTCCTCCAAACATCCACGACAATCCGACATTCCAGGAATACGGACTGGAGGAAGCAAATCCTCCGACGGATACAACAGATACCGACGTCCCCAAGAAAATCCTATACGAAGCAAGCTCCGAAGCCGGGGGTAGTGTTCCTTCCGAGTCTGAACCTGAAGAGAACATCCCCACATATCCTGATGATTTCTCGATACACGGGTACGACTCGGAGGGTACATCCTCCACCACTCCTTCCGTCACTCCTCATGTGAAGACGGTGTTCATGACAGACAGCAATCAAGGCGGTTCCGGTGATCGCCAGCGCATCGACACTTTGGAGGCCGTATTGCACGCCTTGGTCAAGTCTGTAGACGAGATCAAAGCGGCGCTTCCTAATCTGCAGGGGGGTGACACCTGGCCAGACAAGCACGGGTCCCCCAATCAACGTAGGTTCAAATTCGGCGGCACCGAACCCGGGCAATAATCCTTCCGAAGTAACGGCTCCGACTGCGACAGATGAGACCCGAGAAGTAAGAAGAGAAGTTCAAGAGCTCCGAGCCATGTTCCACGCCAAAGAAAACTCTCAAGACTTCAGAATACGACAACCATATCCTGCTGAATGGAGGGATGTTCCATTCCCACCAAGATATAAGCCATTCAATATCAACCCCTATGATGGCAAGACCTCAGCAAGTCGGTACATCACTTACTTCGAGGTCACTACCGACCATCTGCCCCATAATGACGCTATTCTGACACGATTATTCATTGGGGCATTGGAAGGAGTCGCCTTCGATTGGTACCGCAACCTGCCGGACAATTGCATCCATTCCTTCGCTGGCTTCGAACGCCTGTTCTTGGAGAGGTTCTATGAGGTAGGGCAGGACGTCACGATGTCTACCCTCATGGACGTCATTCAAGGAGAGAAAGAGCTGACGAGGAATTACATTGAGCGGTTCCGTCAAACCGCAATGAAGTTACCATCTGGCAACCCGGACTCCTCCTTGATCGAAATTTGCCAAAAGAGACTACTCCCAACAATCAGTCTCTGGATGGGCGAGAGTCAATTCAAAGACTGGAAGGCTTTTATCATTAGTGCTATAAGTGCCGAAGAACGATTAAAGAAGGCTCGCCAACTGGGATTACATATCTCAGAGGGAGAGAACAAGGGCAAGCGTCCCAGCACCACCAACGACAATGGGGGTAGCCCCTCCAACAACCGGGACAACAGAGGCAAGCAGGCTATGGTGGCCGATACAGCCCAGAAGCCTGAGTCGTAACCTGCGGACAAACAATGGCCTCAAATCACTTACTCTTTTGAAGATGGTCACGTCAAGCCTATCTTGGACATGCTCATACAAGGAGATAGGATTCAGCTTCCTCCACCAAGACGGGAGCCTCGGCCGGCTGATCTGGAGAACCCAAAGTTCTGCCATTACTACCGCTACGTCCACCATGCTACACACGACTGCTACCAACTGAAACGATATATCCAGAACCTCATCGATTCGAACGCTCTGGCCATCGATTTTGAGGAGGTAACCGTGGCAGCCAACATAGTGTCCGTACAATTTGGCAGCTTCCCTCCAACAGAGACCCAGGACGGGGTTATACCCATTCCTCTGGCAACGATGGAGATTGCTAATCTCCCGTCTGCTCAAGCTGCTGGTCTAGTACCCCTCACCACATCACGAGGGGAAATCATGTGGGTCCATCCGGACCTAGTCCACGAGGTAACTCAGTCCACTCCATCTTCTAAAAAGAAAAGTAGAAAAGTCAGATCCTGCCGTACCACCTCAGCAGATGAAGAGGAAGTCACGGCCGTTGTTACTCGATCCGGAGCACAATCTCAACCTGTGGCTGAAAACTCGACTGATGATCATCCGCCCATTACCACGGATGCTCCGGGACCGGCTCAGCCTTCGACGACTGACAAGCCTAGGCCGAAGGAGACTCGCTTTGACAAATCCCTCCGAAAGGAAACATCTCAGGGGCTGGAGAGGCCCTACAACTTTGACATCTTGGCACAATTGGCCAATACACCGGCCAAATTGTCCTTATATGAACTCCTGAGGCTCTCAAAGGATGTCCGCACAGCCTTGAGCGATGCACTTCAAAATGCCGACGCGTACCTGGCTCAGGTCAACCTCACAGGAGAAAATCAGCCCGCAGACCTCCAAGACAGTGCCTGTATGGGAGCAATGCCCAACATCGTCTTCACTCCACAAGACATGCTCATCAAGACTAATCTACACGATCGCCCATTATACTACACAGGCTACATTGGCGACATAAAGGTGGACAGGATGCACATTGACCCTGGGTCTTCCATAAGCATCATTCCAAAAGGACTACTGCATCATCTTCACATCCCGATGCATCGCCTGACCCCTACAAACACCGCCATCAGCAGGTTCAATTCGGGCAGGAGCTACCCAATCGGGAAGATCCGTCTGAAATGTCAGATTGGCGATCTCCAATCAGAAGTCACTTGCTACGTCATAGATGCCGACACTTCATACAACATCCTTTTGGGGCACCCTTAGATACACGATTACATGATCGTGCCTTCTACGCTACACCAATGCTTCAAATATGTCGACAAGCACGGCTTCGTGAGGACAGAATTTGCTGACATCGATCCCTTCAAAGGGGTCGAATCTTATCACTCAGACTCCTGCCTATACGAAAAGTCGAAGAGGCACCTTGAAGGAGGAAGTAAACAAACTGATATTGAAGCAACCACAGGATCAGAAGAACCTCTGACAATCTACCTCCAGGCTCGCAAACCAGGCAATTCCGTACCCCTTACGGCCACGCTGCGTAAGGACGCGATCAGCCTCTCGGCACAGGAAGAGCAGTTGAGAATCCGGCTGCCAAGGTTCAGCCAGGTACCGAGACCCACGACAGGGCCACTTACCATCAGATTGTCGAGAGTCGGTCAATCCCAAACAGAGAAGCTCAATCCCTCCGATGGACCTCTGACGATACGCCTGCCTAAGAAAGGTCGTCACCCCGATACGAGGTCTGACACTTCAAGCGAACCAGCCACCCCTCGCTCCACATCAAGTGCCGGACTGGGGGTTGCTAGTCTACCAACAACCCCACGCTCCGCTCCGTCAGTTGAACCTCTGAAGATCAAGCTGACTAGGACGCCCTCTCAATCTTCATTCATACAGGGGGTAGCCGAAGAGGAACCAGAGCTAGCCAAGTATGTGGCTGCCCACACTGACGCTCCCTCCGCAGATGATGTAATCCCTCTAGAAAAGATACCTTACTTCATCAATAAAGGGTTATCTTTGAACTACACCGAGCTCAATAAGCTATGTACAATGTATGCTATGGAACACGGTATAGGCACTCACCTACATACACAGGTGACAAATGTGTACACCGCTATCCAACTTACTCCAGTAGAAGACGCTTACCGAATAATCGAGGGAGGGGACCACCCAATCATCTTCGGTCGGACGAACAACCCGCATCCCCTCGCCATGCAAGAAGTCGACTTCGGGTCAGATGCTGGAAGACTGCCTCTGTATCTCTATAGCCCTCAATCCAAATATCTCATACAAAAACAGGGGTATGATCTAGAGACAACGCCAGGACTGAACTACGGTACTGGACGACGATTACCTTTGAAGATGCCAGCCCCGGCGGGCAAACCACGGAACTACTATAACAAAACCCGATGCGGTTTAGGATATGTAACGCCTACTATGACCCCTGAAAGCTCAGATGAAGAATGTGACTGGTAGTCACATTCAACCGGATCACCGACTTCCGACTCAGATACCAGTATCGGAGATGTGTTCAGACAAGTCATGTCAGTCAACATGGCATTCACCGACGCTTACGAGGAAGACAAAGACATCCCCAAAATCCTTGAGCTAGAGCCATGGGCCCAGCAATTAGACGCACAATGGGAAAAGCGGTTCGAACTGAGAGAACCTCCTACTGAAGATGAAGTCATACAAGTGGATCTCGGCAGCGAATCTTCTCCAAAACCGATCTTTATCAGTAAAAGCCTAACTGACGAAGAACGAGAGTCGCTGTTAGAACTTGTCAGAGAATACATTGATGTGTTCGCTTGGAGCTATGAAGACATGCTGGGGTTAAATCCTGACATTGCTCTCCACAAACTCAATATACGGCCAGATGCAAAGCCAGTCAAGCAGCAACAACGACGCTTCCGCCCAGGCGTCATGGACGCGATCGAAGTCGAAGTCAACAAGCTAATAGCCAGCGGCTTCATTCGTGAAGAGCAACATCCTGATTGGGTTGCCAATATAGTACCCATCCTCAAGAAGAATGGGAAGATTCGAATCTGCATCGACTTCCGCAACCTGAACGAGGCATACCCCAAAGATGAATTTCCCCTTCCTATCACAGACATCATGATCGACAATACATGCGGCTTTGAACGTATGTCATTCATTGATGGATTCTCGGGGTACAATCAAATCAAGATGTCTCCCGACGACGAAAAGCACACTTTATTCCGAACCCCGATTGGCACATACTGCTACACAGTCATGCCATTCGGTCTAAAGAATGCTGGCGCTACATATCAGCGAGCCATAAGTATTATTTTCAGAGAACATTTGCGCAAGACAGTGGAATGCTATGTCGACGACATCGCCGTCAAGAGTCGCCGTAAGGAAGATCATCTGCAAGACCTGAGAACGGTGTTCAACTTAATGCGAGCCCACAATCTGAAGATGAACCCTACAAAATCGTTCTTGGGCATATCCAGCGGGAAGTTCTTGGGCTTCATCATCACTGCACGGGGTATCCATGTAGACCCCGAGAAAACGAGGGCAATCATGGAGATGGGTCCCCCGAGAAATCTCCGTGAACTTAGAGGCCTCCAAGGGAGGCTAGCTTATATCAGGAGGTTTATTTCCAACCTCTCCGGGTGATGCCGACCGTTCACCCACCTCATGAAGAAGGGAGTCTCATTCGTATGGGACGAGGAGTGCCAGCGCGCTTTCGATGACATCAAAGAATATTTATCAAATCCTCCAGTCCTGGTGGCCCCGGTCCCTGGAAAACCATTCCTGCTCTATGTACGAGCAATGGAACACTCCCTCGGTGCCCTGCTGGCACAAAACAACGACGTAGGCCACGAGCAGGCCATTTACTATCTCAGCCGAATGATGGTTAGGCCCGAACACCGATACACCGTTGTGGAGAAAGAATGCCTCGTCCTGGTATTCGCCATTCAAAAGACGCGGCACTATGTCACGGGGCAAACCATACATGTGATCTCACGAATCAACCCTCTCAGGGTCCTCATAACCAAACCAGGGGCACTCAGCTCCCGCCTCGCTACATGGGCGATATTGCTGTCCCCCTATCATATGATCTTCATCCCGCAGAAGGCTGTCAAAGGTCAAGCCCTGGCAGACTTTTTGGCGGCCCATCCAGGATCGGAATCATCCAGAATATACAAAGAAATCCCAGATGAGGTCGCCGATTCAAATACAACCACCCACGATAACATATGGCGGATGTTCTTCGATGGCGCTTCAAGAACCGGACCCAAGGGAAACATCGTCGTCGGAGTCGGAGTAGTATTGGTCTCTCCTACCGGGCTAGTGATCAATCGCGCCTACTCTCTCACGGAACCCTGCTCTAACAATGTGGCCGAGTATAACGCTTTGGTCATTAGCCTCCAACTCGCAAGAGAACTGGGGGTAGAATACCTTGAAGCATACGGCGATTCGCAATTAATCGTCAACCAGATTCGGGGGACGTACGAAGTCTGCCATAAAGACATGATCTCCTACCACCAAATAGCGATCAATATTATCTCATCATTCGAGGGATTCTTCATCGAACACGTCCCCAGACTCCAAAATATCGAAGCTGATGCCCTAGCAGGCCTGGCTGCCTCCCTAGCAGTGCCAAACCACTCTCATCATTCGGTCGATGTAATCGGCCATGAGCTGGTCTGCCCCAAGAACAACGTTCAAGCCATGGCGAGTTATTCTGCTCAGATAATCGACGAAGCGCCAGACTGGAGACAACCATTCATAGACTTCGTGGTCTATGATATCCTGCCCGAGAACCCGAAGGAGGCTACTTCTATCAGACAGCGTTCTCTCAGATTCTTCTACGATACAGAGACAAAAATGCTGTATCGCCACTCCTACGACGGATTACTACTTCGGTGCTTGTCGAACGCAGAAGCTAAAGAAGCCGTACGAGAGGCTCATGATGGTGTCTGCGGGGCCCATCAGCCTGGCCCTAAGCTGTAAGACCGCCTTCGCCGGATGGGCTACTACTGGCCCACGATGGTGGCTGATGCAATAGATTATGCCCGAAAATACAAGGCCTGCCAAGTCCACGCAGACTTCATTCACCAACCATCCGAATTTCTACATCCGACAGTGGCGTCCTGGCCATTCGAAGCATGGGGAATGGATATCATTGGTCCAATCACCCCACCTTCCTCCCGAGGACATCGCTTCATACTGACGATCACTGATTATTTCTCAAAGTGGGCAGAAGCTGTCCCACTCGCCGAAGTCAAGACTTCGAACGTAATCAGCTTCCTGAAGCACCACGTCATTTACCGCTTTGGACTGCCCTGAAGGATCATCCATGATAATGGTCCGCAGTTTATAAGCCACGCATTCTACCGATTCTACGACAAACACCGCATTCAGAATGTCGCTTCGACACCATACAACCCGGCAGCAAACGGGTTAGCAAAGGCATTCAACAAAACAATCATCAAACTCCTCAAAAAATTTATCTTCTCCGACAAACGCGACTGGAACGACAAGCTCGGCGAGTGCTTATAGGCTTATCGCACCACGGTTCGAACAGCCATCGGGAATACACCATTCTCTCTGGTATACGGGAGTGAGGCAGTTCACCCATTAGAGACTCAGATTCCCTCACTCCGAGTCGCCCTCACTTATCAATTGACAACGGATGATAACTACCGACGTCGACTACAAGAGTTAGAGGCCTTAGATGAAAAACGCCTCCTAGCTCAGCAAAGGATCGAATTATACCAAGCACGCATCTCAGGAGCCTTCAACAAAAAGGTCAAAGTCAGAACATTCCAAGTAGGCGATCTTGTTTTGGCAGTCAGGAGGCCAATGGTCATGACTCACAAGACCACCGGCAAGTTCCAGCCAAAATGGGAAGGCCCATTTATCATCGAGGCCGTGTTCTCCAATGGTGCTTACCGTCTCGCCAAGCAGAATGGAGACTTGCTCATGTTGCCCGTCAACGGCAAGTTTCTGAAGAAATACTATGTTTAAACAACATTTTCCAGAGTTTCGAGTTATGTGCCCGCTAGTACCACTGAACTCAATCCCCTAATTTTCCAACTTATCGAGTCACGTACCCTCTTGTACCGCTGAACTCATATCCCAAATTCCTAAGTCATGTACCTGCTGGTACCTCTGAACTTACACTTTGATTCCAACATTTTCCAGATCTTCGAGTCATGTATCCGCTGATACCACTGAACTCACCCTCATAGTTTTTTTTTCAGATTTTTGAGTCATGTACCCGCTGGTACCGCTGAACTCACACTCACCATTCTCCAGATTCTCGAGTCATATACCCGATGGTGCCTCTGAACTCACATTCCGGTCACTCTTTCAGGTAGGAAGTTATGTATGATCATACCTCTGAACTTCCTTCCCGAAGGAGATCCCCCCTCATGATCTAATACCCACACTCCCAGTGCACAAAAAGGGTAATCGATTCACAAATTTCCAAGACGACCATGTCCTCATCACCTCTGAGTCGTCCCATTTCCGCCAAAAACAAATCACCCCTACATAGAATTTCCATGTCCTCATTACCTCTGAGTTATTCTACGTACCCCCTTCATTGAGCCCACTCCTATCATGTCCTTATTACCTCTGAATGGGAAGGCTCCGTCGAAAAAACCTTCATACTTGCCATGTCCTCATTACTTCTGAGTAAGTATGATGATCCCCTTTCGACCTATTACCTGTACCCACCACCGGAGTACGCCAAGGGTAATGGGTCCACAAATGTCCTCTGTTGACCACAAATGTCCTCTGTTGACCACAAATGTCCTCTGTTGACCACAAATGTCCTCTGTTGACCACCAATACCCTCCGTCGAGTTCGCTCCTGCCATGTACTCATTACCTCTGAGTAGGAAGACTCTACGTTCAAAGAACTTTCCTACTTACCATGTCCTCGTTACCTCTGAGCAAGTATGTCAGTTCTCTTTCATCCTATTACCCGTATCCTAAATCAGGGTATGCCAAGGGTAATAGGCCCACAAATATCCTCAGCTAAATTTTTTAACACAAACCTATCACCTCATCATGCCCCAGGAGCCCAGCTGCTCTACGGCAATTCTCTTCTCAATACCAAGAGCACCTATGACCACTTTGCTATGGCTGCTTTAGGCATCCTGACCGAAACTTGTTATCTCCACCTAAAACCAAGGTACGCCATGGGTAACAGGTCCATAAATATATCCCCTATGCGGGGGAGAACATCACCACAATATCACAGGCACAACAGGCAATACAAATGAAGGGTAGAATGGAAAATACTCTTTATTTGAAGGAAGAAAAGAAGTACTACATATTTCGGGACCACGTCCCTTTCAAAAAAAAAGAGAGAGAAGAGAAAGAAAAAGAAGGAAAAAGAAAAGGCCGACTACATTTCAGTGTTACTCAATTCTAGGAGGCGGTCTCTCACTGAGGTGGTCTCCCGCCCAATCCGTTGCCGAGCACGACGCTCGGCCTCCTGGAGTAACCGCTCCTTATTGTCCAAATCCAGGAGCGCCTGACAGTCATCTTCCAATTTCTTCAAGACAGCCTCCAGGTCAGTCGAAGCTTGAGTAACCCTGTCAGCTTCCTGAACAATTAGCCCCCTGTCATTGCGGGCAGTCTCGAGTTCAGACTCCAGGAAAGTCAACTTCTTCTGAAGCGCAAGGATCTGCTCTCGCGTGTCGGTAATCTCACGAGAGACAGACTCCTCCCGAGCCATAACGTTTTTGGTCGCATAACTCAATTGATCATACCGATCAGCTAAGTCGCTGAGATCCTTTAGTGCGGCCGATCTGGTCTTATCTCGAGCCGCTCTGGTCCTCTCTATAACAGCAATAAGAGAATTCCGCTCCTCGTTTATAACAGCAGGCAGATCAGCCTGCCGCAATACTCGAAGCTCGGACACCAGCTGATCAGCCTCCAGCAATTTCGCCTCTAGAAGCGAAGCCATTCCTGTATCATCAGGAAGATCCCTAAGGATGTTTATTTGACCATGGGCACATCTTCGGGCCAAGGTAAAAGAGGTCCCTCTTTCTACAGCGGCCTCGATTCCCCTCTTCAAATGACGATGGAAACTGGCAACCACGTCCTGAAACATGTCGTTCAAAACTTTAGCAGAGGAGGGCGTCAGGGGAAGCCGGAGCGACAACGTCGGAGGAGTAACGCTAGAGCTCGCCACCAAGGGAGCGGAGTCCGAGCAGAACGATGCATGAATAGCGGCCAACTCGTCTTCTACCGCCCGGAGAGCTTGGATGCTCGACAGGGAAGAAAGGTCGATTCTCGAAGCCATTAGAGCAGAGGATGATGCAAGACCATTGTTCCCTGCCCCGACTGCCCCGAGAACTGGCCCGTTAAACTCGGGCCCCCAGAAGGCCCATCAAGACGAGTCAGGCAGTGAGAAAGTACACCTCTTTCCACCGATGCCCCTTCGGTTGGGGTTGTCCCGACGACGTCCATCCTTGGCACTGAAGGGGCAGGACCTGAATGTCCAGAATAACAGTCAATCGACGTAACCCGAAGGACATGATGATAGAGCAGATAGGCTTCTTCACGGGTTAAGATTTGGCTAATCTTACCAGGGGAGGGGCATGAAGGTCACGGCTCATCCACAACTGGCATGGTCCCCCCATCCGCGATCCCCGAGTTAAACTCAGTCACGTCCCCTGACCCCGTCACCTTGAAGGGGGATACAGATTAATCTGTGTCCTCTTGAGTAGGAACAGGCTCACGGGAGTCCCCGTCATCCTGGGTCACCGCCCCGACATCCTGAAACTCTTCTTCTTCCTCCGACACCTAAAAGAGGGAACGAAGACAATCAGGATTGAAACTCAAAGGAAATAAGGAAAAAGGGGTCGAGAGCAGTTTTGTTACCTCTGACGCAGGGTTGATTTCTTCTCCACTCTCTTTTGTGGCTGGCGGACGGTGCCTAGTCGCAACCAGCTTCCGGGATCGAGAAACACTGCTTACAGGAGGAACCTGCCTACTACGTTTCGGGATAGGACCAGGCGCAACAAGGGACTGATCCCTCAGCATCTCATCTGACAAAACATGTAATTGACCCACCTCTGCGCCTACCACTGGAAGGATAGAGTCATCTTCATCACCTTCAGCAGCGGAATCCAAATCTGGCACTTCGGCTCTAGTCTTTCTTTTCTTGGCCCCTTGAGAGCCTTCCTCCAGACCGGTGCCAGCAATAAAACTGGTACCTGGGTTAAAACCGATCGGGGGCTTGTTCGCCATGACATGATACAGAGCCGCCATATGCAAGATCTCCACTGACTCCTTAATAGCAGGGACCGAGAAAATGGTGCGAGTATGGAACGAATCATAATATTGCCAAGCTCTGATACCATCAAGAAGACTTCCCTCATAACCCAGACAAGAGCTGGGGCTGTCTAAACAAAGTTGGTTGTACCCAAACTGCCGGGCAAACCTGCTAGGCAGATACGGCTCCAGAAAAACAACATTGCGGTTACGGTACACCAGATGTGAGGGACGGATGTTACGCAACCATAAGAGCATCTGGCCATCCAGAAGTTGAGGAGGTGCAATACCGTCTATATGCACAGTCTTTATGTCCCTGGCAGAAAAGCGAGGGACGGATACGAAAATATGATACTTATCTGCCCTTGCCAAGACCATCCGGCAAACCCGCATGGCCTCACATTCCCAAGGCTCATCACGGTAACGGAAGATAAGGGCGTCATCATCAGTCGCACCGCCCTCAGAGCCCGACCTCATCAAAGATGGATAATGTATCAGCAGCCACCCCATCAAATAATGATAAGGTAACTCAGTTCGTTCAAAATCCTTGGTCACATTACGGGCAATGACTTTGGACGTGAAGGTATGAAGACCACGGTATATGCTACACACCATAGCCGGAAGGAGAGCTAGCCTGATTCGCAAGACTAATTTCACAGCCGGAAGGATGAAGTTACAACTAATTCTCTCAATAGAACCGGTTCCTCCCGAGACTACACAATTTTGTAGCCAGATCATCAAAAATCCCGCCATAAGCGCTTTCTCAGACAGCTCTTGAGTATCCTGGTAAAAGTAATCGAAAGTGTCGGTTTGGCTCCCGAATCTGCTACTAGTAGATGACACCAATTCTTTGACCGCCTCCCGAGACCTAGGGCGACGAGAGGTAACCAGACCTGAGGCATCTGCTGAGAAGAGATAATGCATCCAATCCTTGGTGTAGGGAGCATTCCCTTCCAGGTTATCCTTGCGGGTTATCTGATGGCATGTGTTATAATGACACAATATCTCCTGGTAAAGGGCCGCAAAGCCAGGATACCGTCGTTCCAAATCTTCGAGTTCCTCATTAGTGGGAGTATATGCTTCAAACGCTTCGTCCCCCCAAGGAAGCTTGGAGACCGCATGCATTTCATGGAGCGCAAGTCCTATCTCCCCTACAGGTGTGTAAAAGGTCCCTGTACGATAATTATACATTTCCAGCAGGGACATGAATAGCTTCTTGTTTATGAACAAGCCATGACTGG
Source organism: Iris pallida (assembly GCA_029216955.1). Taxonomy (NCBI): domain Eukaryota; kingdom Viridiplantae; phylum Streptophyta; class Magnoliopsida; order Asparagales; family Iridaceae; genus Iris; species Iris pallida. The sequence goes on from JANAVB010016195.1 coordinate 29,182,327, forward strand.
TACCTCGGATAGCATGGTACAGGCCAATCTCGCACAAAAAAGCCTCATACTTCTGCAGGATCCAGGTAGATAAATTGATCCACGAGGGAATAGGGTGTATCCAACCAGGAAACGTCAATCGACCAACGGGATAGGAGCCTTTCCGGGCAAGTCGATTTATAAAAGTATCGACGGTAGAAAATGTGAAGTTAGGACCTGCCACATTCAGGAAAGAACCTGGGACCAACCCTGTCACAGAACAACTGGTATGTACCTTGCCAGCAACCATGGACTTCAGATGGTTATTATAACGGATGTTCCCTACGAACATCCCACTCCTGGTAGGGGTTAGAGTTCCCTCCATCTTCCGGTCCAAAGGGAGCATATTGAACCAAGATAATGGAAAGTGTCGCTCCATCTGAGGGATGCAGATCGCCATCCCGTTAGAAACAAAATTCCAATCCTCTGACACCTCCAGAACATGATCATTCTCCACGGTCAAGGCGTCTCCAAAAAAGAACGCAGGCTTCAAAAACTCTCCTTCGAATTTCCCGGAGTTCATCATAGCATTAAGGAAATAGAAAGGCTGATTCTTGATGGCATTCAATCTGGCCATAGGCTCATCGCTCGGAAACTGATCCGCCACGTGCTGAACAATATGGTCGTACCTATAGCCGAGAGCAGCTTGAGCGCTACCCACCAAGAGTTCTCCGGCGGCGTTAACCGGCAAATTCACTGAAGAACAGACAAAGAAAAAATAAGTTAAACAGAGAATAAAAAAGAGCTGATTAGGTGTTTTCAAACCACATGCGGCTCAAGAAAATATCCATGCCCCCCCATGAAGTTCTCAGAAGTCTTATGCGGCTCCAGAAAGCCCCATGCGGCTCCAGTTCAGAAGACTGCTTATGCGGCTCTGCACAATAAAAGTCTATGCCTACCTATGCGGTTTCATTAATAAGGCGCACATACAGACACAATGATTTTTTTTATTCGGTTCGCAGCTCAGCCGTAGGGCGAACATATGATTTACAAAGGCTCGTGCATAAAGTATGCGACGTAGCCATGGCGGTTGGGGTTCCTTAATTCATACATTGTCCTTACCAGCAATGGGGGGATGGACGTCAGGATGAACAGCAGGCACGACGACGGGCGGGGCAGCAACCACACCCAAGGTGGAAGTGGAGGTCGCCTTCTTGCCCTTCACTGCCATGATCTTCTTGGGAGCCATCAATTATCGAAGAAAAGAAAGACAAGCGAGATAAGAGAAGAAAGAAAATAAAGAAGTCTTCTCTCTCTTCAAACCCCTCCTATTTATAGGAGGAGGGGAGAAGACGGACACGTGGGCCAATGACCGACTCTTGAAGAGCGAAACCGACTCCTTGGGTTTCGTCTCCAAGATTCACCCACGGCATCAAATCCAAAAAGATTTAATGAACTGACCCTTGAGATTCCCCCTACAAAGACGGCGCTGAAGCAACTTGGAGATAAATAAAGACCCGCACACGTGGACTGGACCATCTATATGGTTAACACACCCCCTGCGGCTGAAACAGTCATGCGAACAACACATTCATGCGGCTATAACTCTTATGCGGTCGGGATTGCATATGCGGCCAATACAACCATGCTTCTTGTTCAAAGTATTTCAATTTTACAAATTGAAAACTTTGAAGGGGGTCCTGTAGAAGTATGGAAAATACTAAAGAAATTGACTCATGCGGCCAAGAAAGACCCATGCGGCTCAGAAAATGCATGCGGCTCAGGGAGTCATGCGGCATAAGGAGCTATGCGGCCGGAGGCATCCCATGCGGCTCAGAAGACACGTGGCGTGACAGTGCTCCCCTCCGATCCATGCTGCATTAATTGCTTTGACGGCTGACCCCTCTGAAAAGTTGACAGACCTGACACCAAAGCAGATAATTATGACTCTGTCATGATGATGAATCTCTAGGGAAGAGAAAGAAATCTCTGACACGATCCTCCGAGAACAACAAAATGCCACGTGGCCCTGCCACGTGGGTGTGCTTATGCGGCTCGAAGTGAAGACTTCCCATGTGGTTCAGAGTGAAGCTGTCCCATGCGGCTCGAGTGGAATCATCCCTATGCGGCACAAGAAGATCATGCCCATGCGGCTCAAGCAGACACACCATTATGCGGTTCATGCGGCTCATCATATGGTTCAGAAGTCTGAAGGAGGGGGCCACTGCCCAGACAGTCCTGACACGTGTCCCAAGTCTTATGCGGCCCAAAATTCATGCGGCCCAAATCTCATGCGGCCTAATTTGCATGCGGTTCAAGTCTCACCATTGGCTCTCAGGACACGTGTCCTTAGCCGATCAATCTCCCAGATTTATGGCAATCTAAGATCGGGTCAAATCCCAATGATCTGGGGTACGTGGCAGGAGAATAAATTTGATTTATTCGCAGATATGAGAGAATCATTATAAGAAAGATTTATGCCAATCAGCATTAATTGCTAATGGGGATTTGGTGTAATCTACCCTTAATGGTTCTGATTTGTCACAATCAGAAACGAACGGCCTAGATTGATCAATCTCCAGGCCGCCGCCATCTCCAAGAGCTAATCATTGGCAACCCTAGCGATCACATCCCACTATTATAAATAGCAAGGTGCCATTCCCTTGTGAGATATAGAAAGATATACAAAAAAAGAAGCCAGAGAAGAATACGTATACACAGAGAGACTTCCCCCATAGTCAGAGAGAGAATATACACAGAGAGAGAGAAGCCAGGAGAGCAATCAGAGAGAGAGCAAGAAGGCATTTCTTCGTCAACGACCAAGCAGATCTTCCCCGAGTCAAGGCTGCGTACCGATCGTCCAAGGAGTAAGGCAGAGCGGCCGTCGCTTTCCCGAGCCTCTATCGTCACCCCCCAGAATCTAAAATAAACAATCGTACTTAGACTGCTGTACCTAGGTTTTCGTCCCTAGGCTTTCTTTGTACGAGCAAGTTTATATTGTGAGTCTAAGTTCAGTCCTCCGATAATTGTTCTGTACTTTTACAATCAATGGCAAACAGATATGTTGTGAAAAGATATATCCTTATAGTTCTCCTACGTCTGTTGAAGAAAACCTCTGTACTTCCTCCGGGTCATGTCGCCGGCTGTGCTGCTTCCCTTTCCTCTTTCTGTCCACTTCTTCTCCCCCGACTCTACACTTGAGCTGGATGTCATATGTGGCTGAGAGAGTCAAATAAGAAGAATGGAAGTAGAGAGAGGAGCAGATTTATTCAGAGCCATGGTGGAGGAGAGGAGAAAAAAGATGCTTGATCAGAACGGATGGCTCAGAACACAAGCCAAGATTCATTCTAGCATACATTAGTGTGAATCATCTATGTTCTGTACATATGGTGTAGTATATGTTCTTATCGTATCTAGTATCTGAAGGACGTAACAGAATCAAGATGAACTCACTAATGTATGCTAGAATGAATCTCGGGTTGTGTTCTGAGCCATTCGTTCCGATACTTGGCAATTAAGCCATTCGACTGGCGAGGCAGAAACTATAAGGCTACTTGCATGTTCTTCCAACTTTAAATTACAAGATTACTATATTAGGTTAAATAAATCAATAACCTTATCACGGTGAGTCTTGGTGTAGTACTCAAATGTGGGGCACCTGTAATCTATGTGAGTTCATCTTGATTCTGTTACATCTTTCAGATACTAGATACAATAAGAACATATACTACACTATATGTACAGAACGTAGATGATTCACACTAATGTATACTAGAATGAATTTTGGGTTGTGTTCTGAGCCATTCGTTCCCATACTTGGCAATTAAGCATGTGAAATAGAACTGATTATGTTTAGTTTGTCTTACGATACAGATTTTCACATCCAAATTGAAATGGATTGTTACTTCGTTGATCGTACATGGATGTACTATAGCGGATCAACCTCCTGGACCGTAGGTACTTATAAGTATTGACCGTATCGGATTAGTATCGATCTATCATTTTGGTATGGGCCGTATCGGTTGGTATTGGTCTTAGCGAATTGGTATCGTCCTATCCGATATGTATCGGCCGTATAGCTAGGATTCATATTGGCCTTATCGATTTGGTATCGGTCATATCCGATAGGTATCGGCCGTGTTGGATTATTATATACCATTTCGAATTAGTATCGTGGAAGGTTTAGTAACAACTGTACTTGGATTTCTCTCTTCTAGAGCTAGATTACCATTGCAAGAGAGTCACGAGAGCGTAAATGGCCAGTTACAGAACATACATACTTCCTTTTCAATCTCGTTTTTCCTGATGGAAAAGGAAGTATGTATGTTACTGTAACTGGCCAATCACGATCTGGTGATTCTCTTGCAATGGTATTCTAGCTCGAGAAGAGAGAAATCCAAGTACAGTTGTTACTAAACCTTCTACGATACTAATCCGAAATAGTCTATACCAATCCAACACGGCCGATACCTATCGGATATGACCGATACCAAATCGATAAGGCCAATATGAATTCTAGCTATTTGGCCGATACATGTACATATCGGATATAGGACGATACCAATTTGTTAAGGCCAATACCAATATGATACGTCCTATACCAAACCGATAGACCGATACTAATCTGATGCACTAGATACTAAGTACATCTGGCCTATACCAGCGGATCCACAAATTACTTCACGATAGGCCCAACGACTCCAGTTACATCCGGTTATTGGTGAGTACATGATTACATAGTAATTTTGTTAGTCTTATGATACAGATTTTTACTCTCTCATGCTACCAACGTCACAACTTTTCCAGTACTGCTCCCTCTAATGATGATGAACGCAAAAAATCAACGTCACAACTTTTATAACTTGAGTAAATTTTTTTACCCTATATGAAAATTTATGTTGTCAGAAAGATGACTCCTAGGACTCGTCGAGGTGGTGCTGCTAGTCGAGGAAGTGGTCGAGGCAAGAAACCCTTGGAGGTCGACACGGAGGAAGTCTCCATCGTCAAACAAGAGCCAGTGACTGTTAAGGAGAAGGTGTTACCAAAGGTCGAGGACGTCAAGAAAGAACCGGTGACCATCAGGGAAGAGATTGCTCCCAAGCTTGAAGCTAAGGAGGAGCCACCGTCAGAGAGTAGTAGCATCGGGACTGACCCTCCTGTCCCTACAGAAGACCTCAACCAGATTGAGCCTTCGTATGCAAAGTGGCTGATAGCATGGTACATGCCTCAACGCAACTATCATCCCTGGCTGTGAGGATTCATCGTCTGACTTGTGGTCTTTGTTGAGGCCAAAGTCGATTTTCCTATGTGTTTTGGAATATTTGTGAAAATTTTGGAATATTTGTGCTATGATCGGATTATAACGATGGATATTAGGTTACTGTAACTGGCCACCTTTACAACCTATGTGTTTTGGAATATTTGTGAAAATTTTGGAATATTTGTGCTATGATCGGATTATAACGATGGATATTAGGTTACTGTAACTGGCCAACTCTTTCCTATGTATTTTGGAATATTTGTGAAAAATTTGGAATATTTGTGCAATGATCGGATTATAACGATGGATATTAGGTTACTCTTCCGGATAATTGATGTCTATTTTATATTAATTTGGTTTGGTCTATATGATTCTTGGATAATTGGTGTGCATTAAATTCGTATGTGCATATTTGGTCTATGTGATTTTTGGATAATTGGTGTGCATAATATATTTGGTCTATGTAATTGTTGGATAATTGGTGTGCATTATATATTGGTTTGGTTTATGCAAATTTTTGCGAACAGGGAAAGCGTTGTAATTTTTTTTCAAAATATTCTCAGTTAGCGACGGACTTGTGACCATTTTGCGACGGTCACCACCAGTTTTCGACTACTTTTCGACGGTTATTCCGTCGCTAACTGGATATTTGGAAATGTTCCCAGGTAGCGACGGATGGTCGACGGATTATCCGTCGACATGGTATATTGTTCGACGGAATCGCGACGACCTATCCGTCGCCCGTTTTCTGGAAATAACAAGAATTTCCAGAACAAGATCGACGGTTATTCCGTCGCTATTCCGTCGATATATGTCGACGGAATAGCGACGACTTATCCGTCGCCATGTTGCTGGAAATGACATGAATTTCCAGAAGCTGATCGACGGATTTTTCGTCAGAAAACCGTCGCTAATCCGTCATTTGTTATCGAAGGTGTCGACGGATTAGCGACGGAACGATACGATCTGATACGCTGTTACGACGGGTTACCGACGGAATGTTACGTCGCTATTGCCTACATATTTCAGTACTTAATAGTTGAAATGGACGAAAGTCCGTCGAAAATGCGTCGCTAATGCTTCGTATTGTGACGTCGACAATCCGTCGCTATTCAGCCATGTGACGACAACTTAGCGACGGAACGTTATTAGCGACGAGCTGATTGCCGACGATTTTTTTGGCCAAAATCCGTCGGTTATCGGTCGCTAATAGTAATTACCGTCGGTTTAGCGACGGATGTGGCCGTCGCTAAAACGATAAATTTTGGTAGTGTATGGTCATATATGTTCTCACCATTGTGCTCCACTTAAAATCACATATCATGTCCAGTTCCAAAGTACGTAGGACAAGTACATGACTAGGCAAACTGATACGTATTTGGATTTTTTTTTCAATCTAATGGATCTACCGAATAGCGTCTATGTTGTAAGTCTAATAAGTGAACTCCAATCCATAATGGAAATCAACAAGTCATAGTATCTAATCTCACCCATCGACATAAAATAAGAATCTAATCCAAGTAATAGTGATCGAGTAACGAAGTGTATAAATAGATAAGTACAACAAGAAAATCAAACTAGTCCGGTGTTGTCACTACCACATTTTCATATAGGGATATTTTTGTCATTTTATATTAATTATATAGTATATGTATTTATTTAAATTAATTACATGTGATGGTTGCATCTATGGGCAGACTTGCCTATTTATTGGACCCTTGATTAGTGAACCTATTTGGACTTGTCCTGACACTTGGACCTATATTTTAGGGTGGACAAAATTAGACTTATTTAAGTCATAATAAGTCATGGATACGATTTGTCACTACCACATTTCTAGTGTTAGGGTATTTTTGTCATTTTTGGGGTAATTTAAATTTATTAGAATTTATTAGAATTTTTGGGAATTTTTAGGAATTATTTTGGATTTGTTTGGACTAAATTGATTTTGGCTAGTTTGGACCCATGTAGACCAACCTAGGAGCTAACCCTAGTTAGTATGGACTTGGTTAGGTTATGTGACTCTAGTCTAACCTAAGTTAATTCTTGGTTTGGTCATTAGACTCTAGTTAGCATTAGGAATTAGATAAGTCATAAGTCATGACTTATGGTTTTAACCATTTAATAAAACAACTTAGCCATAGCCTATGTGACTTGGCCCAAAGCCCAAAAATTAGCAAACCCTAACATTTTGTCCAGCCAACCTAGGGATTCCCCCACTATTTAATCTCTCCTAAAATCTAGGGCTAGCCTCTTCCTTAGGAATTTATTACAAGAGAAGAAAGAGGTGAGTCCCCATGTTCAAAAATCCCTAGAAAATCCATTTTTCTCCTTTTTAATCCAAACAAATTGCAATAGGTTCTAATTATTGTTTTCTTGCTGTTGGAATTGGTTGTTCTCAGTTTTCTATCAATTTGGAGGAGTTTCACCATCAAGGAGAACATCACTCATTAAAGCTTTTTGAGAGTTTTGATACATTGAGGTAACTCTCTATCCACACCATAGAATCCTGAGATTTTTGCATCAATAGGGAGCCCTAGACCTAACCTAACAGTAGGAATAGGAAACCCTAGGTTTTTGTGTCCTTTCGTGTCCAAACAGGACACGTATCAGTGTACTATGCAACGTGTTTGTAGAAATGCCACTGTGGATTATTTTGTGTTATTTTCGAATAATTTCTGAATGAAAAATTATGTTTTGATGTCGCTTACATGTTTTCGAATTACTGAGGTGGTTTCGAGTCGTGTTCGAGTCGCAATGGACTCGCGGATACGGCCTCGTGCGCGGCCTGGGGGATCCCCTGCCTATCGGGGTACCCACAGGACACGACACGGCGTGTCTTGACACAAAATTTCGTAGGGACATTGGGGCACCCACTGTCATCACTCTCCCTAAGTTTTACGAGATTTTGTGGTCGGGTTGGAGAGATATTCGTCGTGCACGGGGATCACACTGTTCTGCGCACAGTGTGTTTTGAGCCACTGACACGGCTTAAGATGTCAGGACACGACACTCTAGGACCGGATTCAGGGTGACACAAACCTAGCTGGACCCTAGGCGAACTACCCTACACGAGGACACGACCCCACTCGTGTCGTGTCGAGTGTACGACACGCGTGCACACGCGCACGAGCCTGTGCACACTGCACAGTGTCTCAGTACACTGTTTGGATTTTTATATCGATTGGACACGTTTGTGTCCTCTTGCTGGGACACAAACACATCATATGACACGAGCACATGTTGTATGTACATTACCAACCACTAATAGCTTGATTTAGTTTGAATTTGATGATTAATTTCCATTTCCTCAATTTTTCTGAAACGGGTTATTTTACTGTGATTTTTCTAGTTTTTAGTATGAGTTTGGTCAAGTTATTTTGGGTGATTTAAGTACTGTTAAGTCACATATTCAAACCCCTAACTTGTTCTCCTATTAGTTATTTACCTGTGTGTGAGTTTTGGGATGATATTGATGAGTCTTGAATTCGAATACAAATGGAATGGTTGGACTGTTTTACAAAAAACTGAAATGAGATTCGAAATTGTTTGAATTGGTATTGGAATGTGTATTTGTTTTCCTGAGATTTTCAGTTGTTCATACATCATTAACTGAGATTTCTCTGAGATTCCTAGTAAATGAAATGTTGCTAAATTCATTAACTGAGGTTAAGTTTAAACCTGAAACTGAACCTATCAGCTGTTATATTTAACTGTTAGGAATGTCAGTCATTCCTGAGAAGGGGAAGTTCAGGAATCCTGTTATGGACTGTAGTTGAACCTGAAAAACTGATTTCCTTTCCTTCCTATTTTTTTCTAAAACTGAAACTATTGTTAGTGAATGAAATGGTTTCCTTTCCTTACACTCACTGTCTATTCTTATTACACACTTAATTGCTAGACTAACCTGTGCTATCTCACTCACCCACATGTTTTCCCTCATTGCTCACACACACACATTCTAAAACTGTTTTCATCTCTCACCTACACACACACATGGACACATGTTCACTGTTTTCCTGTGTAACCCTCACTGTTACACTCATTCCCTAACACTTTGCCACACTTTAACACACACATTGCACTCTCACATTCTCTTGACACCCTTCCCAACACATACACATTACATTGCCCCTCTCTATATACATATGCAAGAATATAAGTAATATGTGTATACCTATATGTAATGTATAGATATATATAATGCATATGTATATATATATATGTATTTAAGCCATATGTATGTATAATGCATACATATGCACATGCTTGTATATATAGGTATAATGTATGTTGATGAATAGGTTTCCCTATATGCATATAAATGAATACAATGCCAAGTTGAGTATTTATTCATGGTGAGGTTAGAATGACTTGTTGACATTATAATGAATATGTGTGTTGGCTTGATTTAGGCTTGCAAAGCCTTGCAATGGTGTGTGTTAACTAGTGTAGACTTGTTTAGACCTAGAATGACTGTTAGACCTAGTTTGACCATAGTTGACCTAGTTTGACTTCTAGGGTTGACCAGAGCTGACCAAGAGTTGACTTTGGCCTAGATTGACCTAGATTCATTTAGAATGCATTAAATTGCATCTTGATATCATTTTAGACTTGTTGTGACTTGTGCTGTTCTAATAGGAGCCAGACACCACTCCTCGGACAGTACTTTTCAGTTGGACACTCAGATACCAGGCGAGTACATTCTCTGATCATTTTATATCCTGCTTAGAACTATTTTCTGTAGTAGATTACTTTACTTGTACTGTCATGTTGGTCACACAGATTGGTACTATATGGATCCCTTCTTGAGATATTATCCTTAGGGAGCATCGGGTACTCTATGTTCTGTGCGTTTCACTTACATAGCGTATCACTATGCTTCGTTGATTCTTCTATCACTTGTGACATATACTCTTATGATCACAGAGTCTTCCTGGAATCCTTATCCCATTTATGGGTCTACTATGTATCACCCTTCGGGAGCTTATCACCTTTCGGAGGCTTACCACCCTTCGGGGGCTTATCACCCTTCGGGAGCCTTACATAGTATGATAACATAACATGGCTGGATCCTTATGTATTGATTGGGGGTACGGGGGAGTAGAAGTGGACATATGAATAATACACCAGTAGTGTAGCATCAGAATCATTCCATAGTGTAGCATCAGAATCATCCCATGCCATTTACATGTCCATGTTGTAGTCTGACTCACTAGCCACGTGTTAGTTCTCTATTTATTGTAGATATTTCTAATACAGCTTTCTCTCTCTGTTTACGTACTGCACTTCTTTCAGTACCTGTATCTTACTTTATTGTATGATTATATCTTCTAACCTGCTATGAACTGTTGAGATGTACTGTACTCGCTCCTGTCCTGACTGAATCTGTTGAAAATATTACAGAGGACGAGGAGGAGGCTGGTGTGGATACCTATTACGGTGCCACCTTAGATGAGATGTTGGACCTGGACCATCAGCAGGCCCCACTAGCTGTGGATGACACACCCTTAGACTAGGATGCTTTCATTTCAGTATTTCATGGGTGATTGTACTTATTGATACTTGGGATCTGGGATTTGTATTATCTTAGACACTTAGACTTTCTGGTGTACTTGGGATTTCCTTTCATTTCAGCAGTTTCATTTATCTATCTATCAACTATGTTATAATCTGTTTTTCCTTGAGTTTTTATATCATATCGTGCTTCTTCTTCCTTAGTTGTGATTGAGCCTACTTTTATCATGTCACCCCCATTCGGGGAGTATAAACTGTTTAAGCTTTATATTGCTAGATGTTGTGACCTAGGACAGCGTTCTACCGCCGACACTGCGGCGTAGGCTGGACGTACCCACGTCTCGTGCCCTAACTCTAGGGTGCGGGTCGTGACACGTTTTTAGTGGTGGCCCATGCAGGTCAAGACTAGAAGTGTAGTGGTATTCGAACTAGAGTATCACTACAGCCTGCAGTAGGATATAGGACATTAAATTTTTTTTAGGTACTCAATCACTTTAGGAAAATTTCTTTTATTGCCATCTAAATCCTTATTGTCAGCTGATCCTTTGTATTTAAATTGTCCGCCTTTATTATATCGCTTCTTTCTCAGAAATTGATACTCTTGTTTGTCTATCTTCAGATGGTAGAGACTCGATCGCAGCGTACCATTCATGAGGATGCTATGGAGGGGACTGCTACCTCCCAGCCAGTACAGCAGGGCCAGGGGACTGCAGCGCCTGCCACCTTTGCTCGTATTGAGGCCCCGGCAGCAGCAGCATGGGGTATGCTTCCACCGGCAGGGAGACAGGACCCAGTTCTTCCAGAGGATCCTTACCAGCAGCCACCTCCAGGGACAGTAGATGCAGTGCAGCTGCTAGCCTTCTTCAGGCAGTACATGGAGGGTCAGTAGACCCAGCAGCAGAGGCACACGACAGAGCTCACTCGGGGCATTGAGCTGGCAGTGGCAGCAGTAGAGAGGGTCATAGCTCAGCCAGCGGCAGCCCCGCAGCCGCACCAGTCGCGGAAGAAGGGCATCCAGGACTTCCAGAAGATGCACCCGAGAGACTTTCGAGGGACAGAGGGGATCCTGTATGCCGATGAGTGGATCGAACATATGGAGGAGATCTTCAGACTGGCTGAGATTCCGACGAGGCTCCAGATAGAGGCAGCGGCCAGCATGATACAGGATCTGGCCCGTACCTGGTACCAGACCGACTCGAGGGTCGGCACGGCAGGACAGACTTGGGCAGCATTCAAGAAGCTATTCAAAGAGAAGTTCTTTCCAGACGCAGCACTGGGAGCCCTCGAGACCCAGTTCGAGGCCCTAGTCCAGGGGAGCCAATCCGTGGAGGAGTACGCAGGAGAGTTTTGCCGCCTGAGCAGATTTATGGAGGACTTGTCCGAGACGACGAAGGCCCGGAGGTTCCGGAAGGGCTTGGTAAAGGAGGTCAAGTCCTACACCAAGAACGCCCGCAGTGCTACATTTGAGGAGATCCTGTGGACGCACTAGCTGCAGAGGATGATCTTGAGCTTAGGCTCAAGAGGGGGCGAGACTCCCAGGGAGGCAGCAGTAGCGGAGGACCGGCCAAGAGGCCGCACTTTCAGCAGCAGCACCACCAGCAGCAGAGGTTCCAGCCGCAGCAGTTTCAGCAGCCGAGGCACCAGCCAGTGCAGCATCAGCAGCAGAGGGTACTGCAGCAGGCACCGAGGCAGCAGGCCACCACCTGTGCTTATTGAAAGAAGCCCGAACATGTCGCCAATGAGTGCCGGAAGAGGCTGGGCCAGAGCCTAGTGTGTGGTTCAGCAGACCACCAGATGAGGGAGTGCCGCATGGGACGAGCAGCTCCGGGAGATGGAGCCAGGGCTCCAGTAGGCCAGCAGAGGGGACCAGCCCTGTCGACGCAGCAGCAAAGGTTCGTCCAGCACCAGCAGCAGGCCAGGGGAGGCCAGCAGGGGCGAGCTTTTGCCATGGCAGCTGGAGATGCAGAGGTGATAGGAGAGCTGATTGCAGGTTCGATTCTTCTTGACTCCAGTCCAGTATTTGCATTATTCGATTCCGGTGCTTCGCATAGCTTCATATCAGTATCTTTTGCGATTAGACACGGTATCATAGCTGAATTGTTGCCTAGGACTTACAAGATCACGACCGAGGGTGGCATTATCCTCGTACATGATGTTTGTAAGGATCGGAGAGTTATTTTGGGATACCGTGAGTTGGAGGTGAGCCTGCTCGTAATGCCATTGCCGAACTACGATATAGTACTAGGCATGGATTGGTTGAGCAGGCACCACGCCAGCATTGATTGCAGAGGGGGTAGAGTTTTCTTCAGAGCGCCAGGGAAGCCAGAGTTCGAGTACTCCAGACGTCAGGCAGAGCAGAGCAGCGGAGTCTTCTGTGGAGTCTCGGTCGAGGAGCAGACGATTCCATACCCCTTGATAGCAGAGTATATGGATGTTTTCCCAGAGGAGTTGCCGGAATTGCCACCAGACAGAGACATAGAGTTCTCGATAGACTTGGTTCCAGGAGCGGAACCCATCTCTCAGCATGTCTATCGGGTGAACAACAGTAAGCTGGTGGAACTGAAGAAGCAGGTGGATGAGCTACAGGACAAGAGCTTCATTCGCTCGAGTTCGTCGCCATGGGGAGCACCAGTGTTGTTCGTGCCGAAGAAGGATGGGTCAGTACGCATGTATATTGACTATAGGGCACTCAACAACCTCACGATCAAGAACAAATACCTACTGCCGCGGATTGACGATCTATTTGACCAGTTGAGCAGAGCTCGGGTATTTTCCAAGATTAATCTGTGGTCGAGATATCACCAGGTGAAGGTGAAGAGGGAGGATATTCCCAAGACCGCTTTCAGGATGCGGTACGGGCAGTTCGAGTTTTTGGTTATGCCATTTGGGCTAACCAATGCACCAGCAGTGTTTATGAACCTTATGAACAAGGTATTCCACCAGTATCTGGATCAGTTTATGGTGGTGTTTATTGATGATATCTTGATATATCTCAAGACTGAGGAGGAGCACGAGAAGCATTTGAGGATCGTACTGGAGACTCTCAAGAAAGAGCAGCTTTACGGAAAACTCTCCAAGTGTAAGTTTTTCTTGGACCGGGTGGACTTCTTGGGGCACGTTATGACTGGAGATGGTATCTCAGTTGACCCCAAGAAGATTGTAGCAGTCGAGGCATGGGCAGCACCGACTTCAGTTGCAGAGATCAGAAGTTTCCTGGGGCTGGCAGGATATTATCGGAGATTTGTGTAGGATTTCTCCCGGGTTGCAGAGCCGTTGACACGGTTGACCCAGAAGGATGCTGAGTATGTTTGGTCAGAGGAGTATCAGACAGCTTTTGATGAGTTGAAGAAGCGGCTTATGACAGCTCCGATTCTGATATTGCCTTCAGGATCGGGTGGTTTCACTATTTATAGTGATGCTTCAGGGAAGGGGCTGGGTTGTGTGTTGCAGCAGCACGGGAAGGTAATTGCCTATGCTTTCAGGCAATTGCATCCCCATGAGAAGAACTACCCTACCTACGACCTGGAGCTGGCAGCAGTGATATTTGCTCTGAAGCTGTGGAAGCATTATCTGTATGGTGAGAGGGTGGAGATCTTCACAGATCACAAGAGCTTAAAGTATGTGTTCACTCAGAAGGAGTTGAACATGAGGCAGCGCAGATAGTTGGAGTTAATGAAGGACTTCGACATTGTACTGCAGTATCATCCAGGGAAGGCCAACGTGGTTGCCGATGCCTTGAGTAGGTATCCGACAGCCATGTGTTTGACCATGGATCGGCATTTGCTTGCCGACTTGGAGAGCCTTGGGATTGAGGTGATCGTGCCTGGAGTGCAGATGCAGCTATGGGGGATGCAGATCCAGTCAGATTTGGTGGAAAGGATCAAGTCGGTACAGTTTGAGGACGTTGCTCTGTGGTGTCTCCGAGAGCAGGTTCGAGCAGGATTGCTGGAGGGCGAGTTTTCTCTTACAGAGGATGGTGACTTGAGGCACGATTCCAGGTTATGTGTGCCCAGTGGAGATCTCAGAGAGCAGGTTATGTAGGAGGCCCACAGATCTCAGTACTCCATACACCCGGGTACCAACAAGATGTACCGAGATCTGAGGGAGCATGTTTGGTGGTCATGGATGAAGCGGGAGGTGGCTCGCTTTGTGGCTAGGTGTTTGGTCTGTCAGCAGGTCAAGACAGAGAGACAAAGGCCCGGTGGATTATTGCAGCCGCTGTCCATTCCCGAGTAGAAATAGAAGCATATTACTATGGACTTCGTATCCGGATTGCCGCACATACCACGAGGGAAAGACGCGATTTGGGTCATCGTCGACAGGTTGACCAAATCGGCCCACTTCTTGCCATTCAAGGTAGGTACGTCTACAGAGAGGCTGGCGGAGTTGTATATGCGGCAGATAGTCAGGATTCACGGGGTTCCGGTCAGCATCGTCTCAGATCGGAATAGCCGTTTTACTTTCCATTTCTAGAGGAGTCTGCAGACCAGCTTGGGCACTCAGCTCAAGTTTAGTACTGTATACCACCCCCAGACGGACGGACAGTCAGAGCGGACTATTCAGACCCTTGAGGATATGCTGCGGACGTGCGTCCTAGACTTTGGAGGCTCCTGGGAGGATTATCTTCATTTGGTGGAGTTTTCTTACAACAATAGTTTCCAGGCCAGCATTGAGATGTCACCTTTCGAGGCTCTATACGAGCGTAGGTGCCGTACACCCTTATCCTGGGATGATGTTGGTGAGCGAGCTTTACTGGGGCCAGAGATGGTTGTTGATGCGGCCGAGAAGGTAAAGCTCATCAGGGACAGACTTTGTGTGGCGCAGGACAGACATCGGTACTGGGCCGATAGCCACCGGAGGCCCTTGGAGTTTGAGGTACAGATTAGAGTAGGATTAGTTTAGGTTTGATTGTTTGTGTTTTAATAATCATGTTTGCTTATTATAATTAATTGAGACCTTGCTTGTGATTAGGTTGGAGACCAAGTTTTCTTGAGGATATCTCCGACTCGTGGTACGATACGTTTCGGTGGAGGCGGGAAGCTTAGCCCGCGCTTCATCGGCCCTTTCGTTATCAGCGGGAGAGTCGGTGACGTTGCATACAGGCTAGACTTGCCGCCTGTACTAGTGGGGATCCACAACGTATTTCATGTATCACAGTTGAGACGGTATGTGGCTGACCCTAGCCATGTGTTCGACCATTCGGAGATAGAGGTTGGGCCTTCTCTCAGCTATCCAGAGCAGCCAGTGTAGATTCTGGATCGACGGAAGAAGGTTCTGAGGAACCAGGTGATACCCTTGGTACGCGTCGCATGGAGGCATCGTTCTCCAGGAGAGTCTACCTGGGAGCGGAAGGATGAGATGCGCGAGCGCTACCCTTATCTTTTTGGACCGTGAGGTATGCTTTCTATCCTTCTCATCAGATGTATTTCGCCTTTCAATTTTGAGGACAAAATTCTTTTAAGGAGGGTAGATTTGTCACTACCACATTTCTAGTGTAAGGGTATTTTTGTCATTTTTGGGGTAATTTAAATTTATTAGAATTTATTAGAATTTTTGGAAATTTTTAGGAATTATTTTGGATTTGTTTGGACTAAATTGATTTTGGCTAGTTTGGACCCATGTAGACCAACCTAGGAGCTAACCCTAGTTAGTATGGACTTGGTTAGGTTATGTGACTCTAGTCTAACCTAAGTTAATCCTTGGTTTGGTCATTAGACTCTAGTTAGCATTAGGAATTAGATAAGTCATAAGTCATGACTTATGGTTTTAACCATTTAATAAAACAACTTAGCCATAGCCTATGTGACTTGGCCCAAAGCCCAAAAATTAGCAAACACTAACATTTTGTCCAGCTAACCTAGGGATTCCCCCACTATTTAATCTCTCCTAAAATCTAGGGCTAGCCTCTTCCTTAGGAATTTATTACAAGAGAAGAAAGAGGTGAGTCCCCATGTTCAAAAATCCCTAGAAAATCCATTTTTTCTCCTTTTTAATCCAAACAAATTGCAATAGGTTCTAATTATTGTTTTCTTTCTGTTGGAATTGGTTGTTCTCAGTTTTCTATCAATTTGGAGGAGTTTCACCATCAAGGAGAACATCACTCATTAAAGCTTTTTGAGAGTTTTGATACATTGAGGTAACTCTCTATCCACACCATAGAATCTTGAGATTTTTGCATCAATAGGGAGCCCTAGACCTACCTAACAGTAGGAATAGGAAACCCTAGGTTTTCGTGTCCTTTCGTGTCCAAACAGGACACGTATCAGTGCACTATGCAACGTGTTTGTAGAAATACCACTATGGATTATTTTGTGTTATTTTCGAATAATTTCTGAATGGAAAATTATGTTTTGATGTCGCTTACATGTTTTCGAATTACTGAGGTGGTTTCGAGTCGTGTCCGAGTCGCAATGGACTCGCGGACACGGCCTCGCGCGCGGCCTGGGGGATCCCCTGCCTATCGGGGTACCCACAGGACATGACACGGCGTGTCTTGACACAAAATTTCGTGGGGACATTGGGGCACCCACTGTCATCACTCTCTCCAAGTTTCACGAGATTTCGTGGTCGGGTTGGAGAGATATTCGTCGTACACGGGGATCACACTGTTCTGTGCACAGTGTGTTTTGAGCCACTGACACGGCTTAAGATGTCAGGACACGACATGCTAGGACCGGATTCAGGATGACACAGACCTAGCTGGACCCTAGGCGAACTACCCTACACGAGGACACGACCCCACTCGTGTCGTGTCGAGTGCACGACATGCGTGCACACGCGCACGAGCCTGTGCACACTGCACAGTGTCTCAGTACACTGTTTGGATTTTTATATCGATTGGACACGTTTGTGTCCTCTTGCTGGGACACAAACACATCATATGACACGAGCACATGTTGTATGTACATTACCAACCATTAATAGCTTGATTTTGAATTTGATGATTAATTTTCATTTCCTCAATTTTTCTGAAACAGGTTATTTTACTGTAATTTTTCCAGTTTTTAGTATGAGTTTTGTCAAGTTATTTTGGATGATTTAAGTGCTGTTAAGTCACATATTCAAACCCCTAACTTGTTCTCCTATTAGTTATTTACCTGTGTGTGAGTTTTGGGATGATATTGATGAGTCTTGAATTCGAATACAAATGGAATGGTTGGACTGTTTTACAAAAAACTGAAATGAGATTCGAAATTGTTTGAATTGGTATTGGAATGTGTATTTGTTTTCCTGAGATATTCAGTTGTTCATACATCATTAACTGAGATTTCTCTGAGATTTCTAGTAAATGAAATGTTGCTAAATTCATTAACTGAGGTTAAGTTTAAACCTGAAACTGAACCTATCAGCTGTTATATTTAACTGTTAGGAATGTCAGTCATTAACTGAGGTCAAGTTTAAACCTGAAACTGAACCTATGTGTGTTGGCTTGATTTAGGCTTGCATAGCCTTGCAATGGTGTGTGTTAACTAGTGTAGACTTGTTTAGACCTAGAATGACTGTTAGACCTAGTTTGACTATAGTTGACCTAGTTTGACTTCTAGGGTTGACCAAAGTTGACCAAGAGTTGACTTTGGCCTAGATTGACCTAGATTCATTTAGAATGCATTAAATTGCATCTTGATATCATTTTAGACTTGTTGTGACTTGTGCTGTTCTAATAGGAGCCAGACACCACTCCTCGGCAGTACTTTTCAGTTGGACACTCAGATACCAGGCGAGTACATTCTCTGATCGTTTTATATCCTGCTTAGAACTATTTTCTGCAATAGATTACTTTACTTGTACTGTCACGTTGGTCACACGGATTGGTACTATATGGATCCCTTCTTGAGATATTATCCTTAGGGAGCATCGGGTACTCTATGTTCTGTACGTTTCACTTCCATAGCGTATCACTATGCTTCATTGATTCTTCGATCACTTGTGACATATACTCTTATGATCACAGAGTCTTCCTGGAATCCTTATCCCATTTATGGGTCTACTATGTATCACCCTTCGGGGGCTTATCACCTTTCGGAGGCTTACCACCCTTCGGGGGCTTATCACCCTTCGGAGGCCTTACATAGTATCATAACATAACCTGGCTGGATCCTTGTGTATTGATTGGGGGTACGGGGGAGTAGAAGTGGACATGTGAATAATACACCAGTAGTGTAGCATCAGAATCATTCCATAGTGTAGCATCAGAATCATCCCATGCCATTTACATGTCTATGTTGTACTCTGACTCACTAGCCACATGTTAGTTCTCTATTTATTGTAGATATTTCTATTACAGCTTTCTCTCTCTGTTTACATACTGCACTTCTTTCAGTACCTGTATCTTACTTTACTGCATGATTATATCTTCTAACCTGCTATGAACTGTTGAGATGTACTGTACTCGCTCCTGTCCTGATTGGACCTGTTAAAAATATTACAGAGGACGAGGAAGAGGCTGGTGTGGATACCTATTACGGTACCACCTTAGATGAGATATTGGACCTGGACCATCAGCAGGCCCCACTAGCTGTGGATGACACACCCTTAGACTAGGATGCTTTCATTTCAGTATTTCATGGATGATTGTACTTATTGATACTTGGGATCTGGGATTTGTATTATCTTAGACACTTAGACTTTCTGATGTACTTAGGATTTCCTTTCATTTCAGCAGTTTCATTTATCTATCTATCAGCTATGTTATTATCTGTTTTTCCTTGAGTTTTTATATCATATCGTGCTTCTTCTTCCTTAGTTGTGATTGAGTCTACTTTTATCATGTCACCCCCATTCGGGGAGTATAAACTGTTTAAGCTTTATATTGCTAGATGTTGTGACCTAGGAGAGCGTTCTACCGCTGACACTGTGGCGTAGGCTGGACGTACCCACGTCTCGTGCCCTAACTCTAGGGTGCGGGTCATGACATGATTAAAAATTAATTATCACTTTAGGCTAGAAACTTTCATATGCTAACTTAAGTCTTCATGACAACTAGAAGGACATTTTGGACATTTCCAATAGGCTCCTAGGGCTCTTCATTTGGCCGGCCATTGCATGGAGATGGGCTCATTCTTCAACTCTTCATTTGGAGCTCCAAAACCCTAATTTGGTATTCTCCAAAAACCCTTCTCATTTACCATTCATTTCTCAACCAAAAATCCCTCCAATCTCTCTCCAATCTTCACCTATTATTCATTCTAGAAGGCTAGGAGCTTGGAGACCAAGGAGCACAAGAAGAAGAGGCCAGTAGCCTGAGGGATTGTGTCCTACTTAACACGTGTGTCCACTTTGGTGTTTCATTGGGAATCCATCTGCCAATATGTAAACTACTTGTCATTTCTCCTAGTTTAGACACTATTTCATACATGACACTATTAGAAAACTCATCCATGGACTAGGGGCACCCATAAGGGAAAGAACATGGCTCTAATGATCATGTTGGTAGAAGTTACATAGGTTTTTTGTGCCATTTTTGAAAAGAATTGGGGATGGCACACCAAGTATTTGTTATTTGGTTTGATAGATTAAATGGACATGTGAATGATGTATGAGGCTAGAAATGTGTCCATAAATGAATACTAATAGGTTGTGTCATGGTACACTAGGACATGGAGTCAATTTGGGGATTTTACTCCTCATACAATTGTCACAACATGTCATATTTCACATGACACATTGCACTAGCTAGACACCACACTAATTAGCTCCTAATTGTTATTTTAGATATGCTTATGTGTTATGGAATAAATAAACAAGATTCGGTATAGGTATCATAAGATTATCAGAATTTTAGTATGATACTAGCAAGGTGCACACCAAGTGCTTGTGAGATTGCTCGTGAATGCCTACACTAGTGTGTGTGTGTGTGTGTGTGTGTGTGTGTGTGTGTGTGTGTGTGTGTGTGTATGTGTGTGCACATAGAAATTTGTGTGTATGACACATGTGTATAGGCTAGCCTTATGTGTATGTGCCAACCTATGTGTTGAGTGTTAGGATGCAATAGGCAATGTGCCTATAGGCCATGAGTGTGTGTGTTGAAATTGGGTATGTGTATAGGTTAGTATAGCCTAGTGTAGGCATTCATGTACCTGTGAGTTGTGTCTATGTGAGGAAAGTGTGATAGCATTGTGTGTGTGTTGTTAGAAAGTGAAAGTGTGTCATAAGAGTAGGGGAGGGGTAAGGTATAGTCCTACACACATAAAATACAGTGAGGGAGTGAGAGTTAGTGTGGTGTGTTATGCACACATGTGCATTGTTATGCCCCAACCCGGAATCACCCGAATCATCATCCTGACAGGGGGATGATGCCGTACGAGCCTGGAGTTGCGCTCGTGCAAGACAAGATAACAAGTTCTCAAAATGGTTATCTTAAATTTGATATTAGCAAACGGAAAAAAACAGAGTATACGAAACAATTCTCTTTATTGATAATGAACTAAGATTTACAAGGGCTTTCAATAGCCCAACTGAATTTGCCAGATTGGCTACAACACTCAAGTTCTCTCTTGCCCATTAAGGATTTCACCATATCATACATCATGTCTTCTATATCTCGGCCCTATCAATCATGTTGCAAGTTTGAGCGTCAATACGATCGCACGCTTCAAACGCTACGGCATTATGTGCCTCTGCGCGATCAAACGTAGCTTCGTCGTGAGCAATCCATTTCCTATACCCTGCATAAAAGTTGGTGGGGGATCAGTATGTTCATCCTCGTATGTACTAACGAAAAGACCAACTTTCTAAATCGATATTTTAGTATTTATGTTCAATCATACAACTTAGCTTATGATCTTGCTATATTATCCTTAGGGTCAATTTTATGGCATATTCGAAAGCGGTAAAGCATGTTATCATGGCAAGCATGTCATTCGAATTGAATAGGCAAGCAATCTCGTGTTTGTTTCATGGTGCGTCTTCTTACCGGTATAGACGCACTCGCCCTTGCACCGACGCAAGGTAAATACGCCCCATTCCTTCCCTATCATGTTATAAGTGCTCTCTATGCAGGATCTATGTGTGCAGGATACATACGTATCGGCACTTTCAACCCATCGTTCCTTAACTATATGAAGGTCATTGGCGTATCCGCGCCAAAATGGACTAAAGGCGTTTCTTTTTTTTTCTTTTCTTTATTTCTTTTCTCACTTTCTTTTCTTTCTCGAATTGGGTAGCCCGACGCCTCTCGTAGTAGGTTGCTATCCCAATTACGGAGACTTTCTGTTGCATACCATCATTTGTAATTTTTTACATCTCGCTAAGCAGTCGCTAATCTTCTTACGGGTGTGCACCTATCAAAGATTATATCCGTCCTAGGTCGAACGGTCCCGGTGCCACGGTGCACCCGTTCAGAGGGAACATTCCGTGCACGAAAGATTATCGTAATTATCTCAAGTCCATTCGACCATGTAATGTACTATTATTCAAACAACCAACCATAGTCTTGAGTCCGAGACTTAGACTTTATCATCTCGTATTTCTTCCATTAACTTTCTATGTTCTTATATTTTATACTTCGTTTCAATGTTCAATGGCATCATGCCTCAACTTAATGTCCCGTCACCTACATGCCATAACTGTTCTCTTTGCAACGAATCCATCTTTTATGATCACGTGCATGTATGCACGTTTTGACACATTTATCATCGTTTTCTTCGTATCGTGCACTTGCTGCACGCATCGAAGCCGTATTTCTATGTTCTATGTCTTAGTGTTCAATGTACATGGCTTGCGCACTAGGGCACTCGCCTATGTTGTCTTTCAATGTGCTATCCTTTCTAACTCATGCACGAAGGCACGGAATGGCTCATGCACTATGGCACTCGCCGAATACAGTTATCCCATGTTCTTGCGGCTTGCGCATCGAGGCGCTCGCCTTTGCGATATCCAATGTTCCATAGCGACTCGTGCATTTGATACACGTTTCATTTTAATTGTTCTAACTAGTGTTCGACACACACTATGATTTATCTTCCGATCGGACCACGCCCTTGGCGTGATAGGTTAACTTAGCATACAATATTACATTCTTACTTGGGCATGAAGGATTAAAAAGAAGAGTCAGTCCTCCCACCTTAAACCGATACGCCTTGTTGTTTGCCGAGTCGATACGGCTCGATTTTATATCTTTGTTGCACGACCAAATCTTCTGACTTAGCCATTCGAGCACTTCTTGTTTTATTGAACTACTCGATCAATTCTGGCCTACCATGCCCAAGTCCCAGCCCATTGCGAGGCGGTGATTTGGGTTTTGCGGACCCGTTGTGTATGAGGCAAAATGTTGACCTCTAATATTTCAGCATAAATGGATAGTCTGCACATGAAATCAACTAAAATCAATACTTGTATCAATTCGAACTTGCACCTTGGTTGATTCGATTTCTTAGAATCTTCGAGCCGACCCAACGTACTTATCCTTCGGGGCAATACGGCGCTTAGCATCGATTCAACTCGATGCATTTCTTTGGAACAATACAACTCTTCACATCGACTTAGTTCGATGTATTGCTTGGGACAATGTAACTCTTGTATCGATTCGCATCGATATATTACATTCGATCAACGCGACTCTTTAGTCAACGTCTCAGCGTAATGCGCCGTGCGGAGCGAGGCATTACAGAATATACCACCCAAAACAAGGTTCGTCCTCGAACCAAAACCAACACTCCGATTAAGTGTTTTACAGATCGTTTCATGATCTCGTCCCTCTATTGTTGTTCAGTTTCACAATATCTTGCAAGTTTTTCATTAACATTTCAAAGTCTTTCCTGCAGCTCGATTTAAATTTTGTTTACAACTCGATTTGGATTTGTACCTATATTCAAGGCATCCCAAAGATATATGTATTTCGACCAAGTCCAGTGGTAGCAAATTGGAACAAAGCTGACAGGTAATTTTAATCCTATGCCTGCCATCTCGTACTCCCTATCGGACTTATCTTTAGTTGTTGTTCTCAAAATTTTATCCCATACGTATATTCGATACATACGTGATTCATTCAATAAGTCACTACACGCGACGCGATTCAAAATTGCATTTCTTATTTCGTATGTTTCGTATGGACTATCAATCATATACGTTGCGTCGAGCCGTCGCACATCCGATCGCAACGATCCTCCGCAACGCCTTGCGTTCGAATTTGCCACCCAACTATTTCTGAAGTCTGGCTATGCAACTTATCTCGATACAGTTTCCTTTGTTGACTTGCAAATGCATCAACAATTAGGACTACGCCCGCTAGGTTACTTACCTAGACGCCTTGCTTAAATTCTTTCGACGCAATTTTAAATTGACATTGCACAAAGGCCATAATCTATCCGACACAACAGTTTATATCGAGGCGACGGTGCACAAGGTAACAATTGCTTTGACTCAAAGTCTCTACGATGCATCTTACGTTCGATTCCTAACGAGTAGGAATTTACTAGCTAAATTCCCAACTTATCTGTCTCGGAACATCGAATATAGGTTTGATTCACGCAAGCTCAATTACAAGGTGAATCCAAATCTAACGACATAACTCGTAAGTCATTCTCTTATCAATTGTGCTCGTGCATAGTATGATTCTCAAAATCGCCTAGACTTATCATCAACATGCACCACATTATATTTGTTATCGATGCAATTTCATATGCAATATCGCATGTGTCATCTTACGGTCTGTAACATTCAATTTAATTTGGCGGTCAAGTCTTCTAGGGTCAGCTGCCCCGAAGCTACGCTCGATAATTGTGGATCATTAACAAAGGACAGTTTACTACGAACCATGCTATATCTTATTTCGAAGCCAAATCACGTTTCGACGATTTCTATGCGACTACCCAATTTTGGACAAAATCATTTCTATCAGCGCAACTGTTATGCAACTATCCTCTGAGTAAAGCCATGCACTACCATCGATGATTATGCAATTCACGAAGCATCTACTCGTATTGAGTTCGAGTCTATCTTATTTGAGGTCGACACACGAGATGCTATACGCACCGAACAATCGTCGATGATTTATAGTCTCGTCTTGATCAATCACAAAGTTCATGATCAACCAGTTCGTTCTTCTCGTATTATTATTTACAAAATTTTGATAGTGCGAGGCACACTCCATTTTGTATTCTCACATCGTGCTTCGTTTTCTTACGTATCGATCTCGATACGTCGTATCAATTTTGATAGCGTAAGGGTCAACTTTGATTCTGTTTCAACATCGACAACTTACATTGCATACGTCCAAGTTCTCCACAAACATTTTTGTACGTCTCGAATCGTTTCTTGATTCGTTGCATTCCGTTATACTTTGATCGCGTAACCAAGTTACCAATTTTTCGATATTGTGCCCTCGAGTCATGCACTCGTGCCCTCTAAGTTTCATATGATTTCATCGTGCTCATAGTGAGTTCGTCTTGACATAACCTACTATCTTTCTTATGTACGGCTATCCAAATCAACCAATATTTTTATCGACATCGCAAGTCGTGCGATTTGATTACACTTTGCATCGGCTAAAATTTCTATCGATATCGCAAGTCGTGCGATTTAATTACCATTCGTATATTCTAACATTTTTGTCGAGATCGCAAGTCGTACGATTCGATTATAATTTGTATCGTCCAACATTTCTATCGAGATCGCAAGTCGTGCGACTCATTTGTAAGTTCAAGTTTTCCTTTTCCGTCGATCCGATTATTGATTCAAGGCATAATCGTTTTGTTATTCTCGGTCGTCCGACTGAATTATAATTTTCGTCCGACGTATCATTCATTGATACGAGTCCCGCCTTACGTTCCAACCGACTATCGAAGAATACTGGCATCAACATACCGTCATACAAATTTCCAATCGAGTCTAGGTACTCTCCCGTCCGTTGCAGAAAAACCTTTCGCAATTCTCACAATGTGTCGATAGAATCCATCACACAAGTGGAATTACATATACCACTCGTAATCAAGTCATTCATCGCATACGTGGTATGGCATATACCATTCGAAAATCAAGTCATTTCCTCGTATTATACTCAGTATGAACCAACAATCTCTTCTGACTCACGATTTCTGCAGTGATCGTGCTTGATCACAACCGTAACTTTGATTAAATCAAAATCCGACACAACTCTGCTAATATTTTTATTTGCCAACACAAGTTCGGTATGCAACCGAACGATTCGTTCTATCGATTTATGATTTCAGTTCCTTCCGTTGTATCTCGTGCAACGATTTATTTCCAATCTCCTTTGCACTCCGTGCAGCGATTACTTTGATATGCGTTGCACCACGTGCAATAATTTACTTCTGACACGCGTTGCACATCGTACAATAACTTATTTCCGACATTCATTGTACCTCGTACAATGATTTATTTTCGACTTCTGTTGTACCTCGTGCAACAATTTATTCCCGACATTCAAAGTCAATGCTCAAATCCGTTCAACACATTCGATATTGACTTATCACTTTCATTGCAACACACGTTCGCAATCAACTCGTTGCAATTCCTGCAACGTATAATTTAAGTTTTCGCATTGGTGCAACCAATATTCACAACCCATTGTACTTCATGCATCGTTTCATTTCTCACTCAATATGTTACATTGCAACAACAATATCTAAAATCGTATTTCACAATTTGTTGCACTTGCAGCAACTAACATTTCACGGCTCATGCATTCAATGCAACGAAATGTTTCACGACTTTCTCCGTAACATCATGTAAATTCGAAATACTTGCGACAACGTTACCGACTTTGTATTAGACTTATTGTATGGAACATCCAATGCGACATCGAGTAGAGTCAAGAGTGATTTCGATTGGTGGGGGACAACTCTTTGGAATTGAAACAAAGCAAATGTCCTGAGAAAATTAAGCCTAGAGCTCTGATACCAATCTGTCATGCCCCAACCCGGAATCACCCGAATCATCGTCCTGACAGGGGGCGTGATGCCGTACGAGCCTGGAGTTACGCTCGTGCAAGGCTAGATGACAAATTCTCAAAATGGTTATCTTAAATTTGATATTAGCAAACGGAAGAAAACAGAGTATATGAAACAATTCTCTTTATTGATAATGAACTGAGATTTACAAAGGCTTTCAATAGCCCAACTGAATTTGCCAGATTGGCAACAACACTCAAGTTCTCTCTTGTCCACAAAGGATTTTACCGTTCCATACATCATGCCTTCTATATCTCGATCGCATCAATCTTGTTGCAAGTCCGAGCGTCAATGCGATCGTACGCTTCAAACGCTACGACATTCCATGCCTCTGCGCGATCAAGCGTAGCTTCGCTGCGAGCAATCCATTTCCTATACCCTACATGAAAGCTAGTAGGGGATCAGTACGTTCGTCCTCGCATGTACTGACGAAAAGACCAACTTTCTAAACCGGCATTTTAGTATTTATGTTCAATCATGCAACTTAGCTTATGATCTTGCTATATTCTTCTTAGGGTCGATTTCATGGCATATTTGAAAGTGGTAAAGTATGTTATCATGGAAAACATGTTATTCAAATTGAATAGGCAAGCAGGCAAGCAATCTTACGTTTGTTTCGTGGTGTGACTTCTTACCAGCATAGACGCACTCGCCCTTGCACTGACGCAAGGTGAGTACGCCCCATTCCTTCCATGTCATGTTATAAGTGCTCTCTATGCAAGATCTATGTGTGCAAGATACATACGTGCTTGCACTTTCAATCCATTGTTCCTTAACTATAAGAAGGTCGTTGGCGTATCCGTGCCAAAATGGACTAAAGGCGTTTCTCTTTTTTTTTCTGTTTTTCTTTTCTCTCTTTCTTTTCTTTATCGAATTGGGTAGCCCGGAGCCTCTCGTAGTGGGTTGCTATCCCAATTACGGAGACTTTCTGTTGTATACCATCATTTGCGGCTTTTCATATCTTGTTTAGCGGTCGCTAATCGTCTTACAGATGTGCGTCTATCAAAGATTATATCTCTCCTAAGCCGAACGGTCCCGGTGCCCCAGTGCACCCCTTCGGAGGGAACATTCTGTGCACGGAAGATTATCGCAATTATTTTAAGTCCATTCGACCATGCAACACACTATTATTCTAACAACCAAACATAGTCTTGAGTTCGAGACTCAGATTTTATCATCTCTTATTTCTTCCATTAACTTTCTATGTTCTTATATTTCATACTTCGTTTCAATATTCAATGACATCATGCCTCAACTTAATGTTCGACAACCGAATGATCCGAAGGTCCCGAACACCTTTCGAGACATCATGCCACATCTGATAGTTCTGTCACCTACATGCCACAACTGTTCTCTTCGCAACGAAGCTATCTTCTATGATCTCATGCACGTATGCACGTTTTGATACATTTATCATCTTTTCCTTCGTGTCGTGCACTTGCTGCACGCATCAAAGCCGTATTTCCAGGTTTTATGCCTCAGTGTTCAATGTACATGGCTCGTGCACTAGGGCACTCGCCTATATTATCTTTCAATGTGCTAGCCTTTCTAACTCATGTGCAAAGGTACGGAATGGCTCGTGCACTATGGCACTCGCCGAATATAGTTATCCCATGTTCTTACGGCTTGCGCACCGAGGCGCTCACCTTTGCGATATCCAATGTTCCATAGCGACTCGTGCATTTGATATACGTTTTATTTCAATTGTTCTAACTAGTGTTTGACACACACTATGATTTATCTTCCGATCGAACCACGCCCGTGGCGTCGATAGGTTAACTTAGCATACAATATTACATTCTTACTTAGGCATGAAGGAGTAAAAAGAAGAGTCGGTCCTTCCACTTTAAACCGATATGCCTTGTTGTTTGTCGAGCCGATGTGGCTCGATCTCATATTTTTGTTGTACGGCCAAATCTTTTGACTTATCCATTCGAGCACTTCTTGTTTTATTTAACTACTCGATCGATTTCGGCCTACCGTGCCCAAGTCCCAGCCCGTTGCGAGACGGTGATTTGGGTTTTGCGGACCCGTTACGAATGAGGCAAAATGTCGACCTTTAATATTTCAGCGTAAATGGATAGCCTACACATGAAATCAACTAAAATCAATACTTGCATCGATTTGGACTTGCGCCTTGGTCAATTTGATTTCTTAGAATCTTCGAGCCGACTCAACGCACTTATCCTTCGGAGCCATGCGACGCTTCACATCGATTCAACTCGATGCATTTCTTTGGGACAATGCAACTCTTCATATCGACTTAGTTCGATGCATTGCTTAGGACAACGTAACTCTCGTATCGATTCTTATTGATACATTTTATTTGGTCAACGCGACTCTTTGAGTCAACATCTCAGCGTAATACGCCGTACGGAGCGGAGCATTACATGTATGAATGCTTTCTGTGAGCCTATGATAGTAGGTTGTATAAGCTATTGTATGTGTGTGTGTGTGTGTGTGTGTGTGTGAGTAGCATATGAGAGATGAGTGTAAGTTTACCTTGGTGACAGTGTACCTATAGTG
This sequence comes from Iris pallida, assembly GCA_029216955.1. NCBI lineage: Eukaryota > Viridiplantae > Streptophyta > Magnoliopsida > Asparagales > Iridaceae > Iris > Iris pallida. Next base: position 29,211,496 of record JANAVB010016195.1, read on the forward strand.
TGTGTATGTGTTATATATGATAGAGTGTCAAAGGGAGGGAGACAAAGAGAGTGGCAAGAGGTCAAGGGGTTTTTCCCCTTGGTAGCAGGATTTTCCTTGCACAGGTAGCTGACCTTGTGCTCATTACACAAGCAGCTAGTGCCTTGCAAAAGTAGGCAGAGGACTTGGTCCCTTTTTACATTTCTCTATACTGACAGTAGGGGGTGACCACAGTCCAAGCATTGTAGTGCACATATATGTGCACATAGAGTTAGCAGAAATATGGTAATAATAGTGTAGCCAATGTGTGTTCAGAAGTAGGTGTATCATAAAATTGGTAAGATTACTAATAGGAATAGTGACCTATGACTTTTTATATCCAAACAAATATGTAATCCATATAGGGTATATGGATAGGTAATGTGTGTGTGGGTACATTGTATCAAGATACCAATGTGGGAAAGGTAATACATGCTTATAGGTTATGAGCATCATAGAGTATGTATAGGGTATGTAAAGTTAATGGGGGTAAAGACTAAGGTATTGCCTATTAGAGCCTACATATATACAATATAGATAATTACATAGGGTAAGGCCTAATAATGCCTAGTGTAGGCTAGAATTCCTTGGTATGGCAAGGTAATGACCTAGAAACCTAGGTTTGACCTGATTTGACCAAGGTTGACTAGTTTGACCCTAAAAGTCAACCTTTAGGCCAAATTGACCTAGTTTGACCACGGAGACCTAGAATGCATATTTCATCTTAGATATCCATGTTTAACACGCCAAAAATACTATTTACATTGATATCACATATTTAGGTCTTTGTGATACCACTTTGGGTCTCGATTAATATTTGTTGCTCAGAACCACATGCGAGTACATTTTTTGATAGTTTTTATTACCTTAATAATTTTTATAATATCATTTGTAGTATTTTAATTGATTCATGGAACGAGGATACACGAACTAATATACTTTGAATCCCGTTATGAGATATTATTTCCTTAGAGGACCCTGTACTTGTCTTGTGTTGCTTGTTCATGTATAGATACCGATTCAGGAGTGGGTTGGCCCCTGTTTCATAAATCCAGTATCGTAATATAACATGGTTGGATCCATTATACTATTCAGAGGATTGGAGAGTTATTAGCAGTTTATGTGATCATACCCAAAACTACTTGTGCATATCTCACCCTTACCACATACAGGGTGTAGCCTAGTCTTATATTACTTATGCATAGCTTTCGATGTATGGCCGGCCTGATTCATTACATGTATTGTGCACAGTCGGTCATATAAAATAGCCTGATCCTGTCCAAGCCGATCACATAACACTCTAATATCTCAAGGCACTGTTAGTATTACATGATACGTTCCGATTACCTGTTGATACACCGTATTCCTGATTTATTTACATGTTCTCATTACCATGATATTATTACCTGCTTATCCTATATTTCTCACTATTCAGTGTTGATTATCCACAATGTATCTCATTTATATACTGTTTATTTATAGCACTTGTCAATTTAATGAAACTGTTATTAGTGTTTGTACTTCGCTCTAATCCTGATTGAATAACATTTTTCAGAGGACTTTTGCCCGACCTACTATGGTCTAAGGGTAGATGATGATATTGTTCAGGAGATTCATGTGGAGCCGGTACTTGTTGAGGATGCACCTCCAGTAGTGACTTAGCTAATAGCTAGGATTGCTGGATTTATCTCCAGTTTGAAATATTTGGGGATGTTATATTACTCAGGATATGTACTATTTGATGTAGACTTCTAGACTTGTTTGTATGAGACTTATGCTACTATTATATCTTTATAATTCATTATCTTATATCAATATCGTGCTAATATCTTCCTCTAGATATTGTGATTGGGTATATGTTTATAGATGTCATATTATTCCTTTGTGCGAAGATGAGATATTCTGTTGATAGATTATTATACATATCTGTTAGACTACCTAGATATTACCGTTGACCTATACAACCTTCTACCACCGATACTACGGTGTAGACTGAACGGACCATGTGCTCGTGCCCCTAAACCGGATGCGGGTCGTGACAGGTGGAAACAAATATACTGCTAAATAGACTGAAAATAAATACAGAAAGTAATATAACTAGATTCAGCATCATCAATCACGAATATGACTGTAAATCCAAGATGTGGAGCTCTACCCAAGCTCAATGGTACTTAGAAGGTAAATTCTTCTTGTCCTCAATGAAAGATGTCGAAGAGTATAGGAATTGTCTGTCATGACCCGCTCCAAAATAATTGGGAACGAGTGTGTACCCAAGCCTAGCCTACTCCGCAGAGTCAACACTAGTACGTTGTCTATATCTCAACTAATACATACACACACACACACACACACACTCAATATTTAATAAACATAATGCTAACTATTGCTTATTCACAAGACAAAATGTCACGCTCTACTCCTGAATAATCAGGTACGAGTATGAGTACGTCCAGCCTATGCTGCAACATCGGCAATAGTATAATGTCTATACTTTTAAATATTCTATTGGTCATAATAGCCTCAAGTGTACCATCTATAGATCTAACTATCAACTAAAATCTTTCAAGATCTATAAAAATAAATAGACTGAAAAATCTGTGAATAAAAGCTATGCATATCAGACTATCGATGGGAAGCGAAGATAATGAACCTTGATCCCAACAAGAGCTCCATAAGAGTAGCCTAAAATATCAACGTTTCTAGTCAGGATTGGAACAAGTACAATTACATCTTAATATTACTCAACAATATGAGAAAATAAGGAGTAGAACAAGTAAGAAATAAAACTAGAATACGACATGGATAAAATAAAGAATATGGTAAAACAATCATGAAATAATCTAGAATGTACTAGGCTATGTGTGTGACAAGTGTATTTAGAATACTAATTAGGTTTGTAGGGGCTATGCAAGTGATAAGGCACGTTAGTTGATGACGGATTACATTCATGCATTTTGGACATAAGGCACGTCAGTTGATGACGACTAGCATTTATGAGTTGTCTAAAAAAAGGGTAAACTATATGCCTTTCATAGTATCCCCCCCCCCCCCCCCCCCCCCCCGCGTGTGTAGACATGAACACAAATGTATAGGAAATAGTAATCATGATGTCAAAGTAAAACTAAACTCAAAGTCAAGTGTCCTGTAACATGTATCTAAATATGAGAACATAGTAAATATAGCGCACAAAGTAAATTAAAACTAAGAGCAAGTACTTGCCTGAAATCATGTACTGAAAATGTGGGTTTGATCCTAAGTCCACGTCCAAAAAGTTTTAAGGGCCTAAATTATGAATGTAATTTAATTAATAGATGAGGTTTAATAACCAAGACTTAGCCCTACTTATTCAAATAATATTCCTTTTGTAGATTGTGTCTAAATTATTAGTGATCAAGACTGGTATATGGGAACTTTAGTTACTACTACTAATACACATATAACTATCCTACTTTAGCTTATAAAATTCATGCTGCCATATACCAAACTGTTGTTATGTATATAGTTGATTAATGATGTTCACAACCACTTGTATATTAAGACACTACAGTTCATTGATACTGTAGCTCATATTCAATGATACACTACAATTCACCAAATACTACAGTTGGTATTATATCTCCTACTACTTCCTATAAGTTATAGAAACTCAAACTACTACAAATGCATATTGTCCTTAAACCGTTAAGCCTAGATTTATACATACAATTTAACAATGTTGATAAACCCCCAACTTCGCTGCTACAAATATATACATTACTGGTTATATACCTAGAATTAGCACAAACTGTAACATATAATTCTCTCAACACAAAATTTCTACTATCACACCTATCCTCACTGCACTAGATCATTGATACACTAATCCTTCACACGAAATCAACTATCCTACACTAGGATCATTCACCAATATCATCTTTAATCATTGATCAACTCTAACCACATGCTTGGGTACTAATTTTAATGATGCATGCTTATTTTTTGTTATCTCAACGAGCGCATTTCAAAGAATCTAAAGATAATTTCTTTGGAGAATTTGTAGCGCCATTACCGACAACATACCTAGGAGTGGGTATAAATAATAGCTTGAAGCCTTAAGCATAAGCTCTTATTTAGCTAGAAAATGGATTAGTTTTCAAAGGTCTAGCGTTAACATGACAATGTATATCCCTAACCTTAATGATGGGTAGGAATGAACTATCAAAGGTATGGAGGACATAATAGTTGAAAATCCATAACGGATTGATCATTAGAGGTAATCTTTAGCTTGATGAATTTGACGACTTTGCTGGAAAAGTCATTAGAATTACCAGGGATTAAATGCTTCTGGTAAAGAATAGTCTTAACGTAACAGACAAGGTCTATCAGAGGTGACCTCAAATGGGAAGTTGGATTGATGATTACTCCGTAGGATAAGAGAGGGATAGTGATGCACTTTTGTAAAGAATGTTTTTGACCGACAGTGACTTGGCAGTGCTCTATGGAAACTATTGCTACATACTAATTATTCAGAGGTAAAGAGGATACGATCATTAGTTGTAAATTTGAAAACACTTGTCCCTTCACTGGATATAACAAAAAAAGATCAATAATCAAAGATTCTTCTTCATCAGATATGGCAGCATTGTCATGTTCTAAGTTTAAATTTGTTTTGTCATCACTGGAAACATGTAGGTGTATACAAAAAATATCATAGTCGTTCCCACTCTCATTGTCAGGGATGTCTGGAAAACCAAGCCTATGAATCAATTGTTCAGTAATCTCAGCTTTCTGAGTGAGTTGTTCCTAAGTATTGGTGTGAGAGGCTCCCACAACTACTTCTATTTGTAGTAGAAAGTTGTGTATGTATGTTTTCATCAACATTAACACAAGCATACCAGCGAGGCATCATATTAAGATATAACAGAATCTCCTTATGAACTCCCACCATGTTCTCCTTTCATTTGCACTATTAGAAGATTAGCTATAGACATTTCTTTCTGCCTTTATAGAATCATAAGAGGAACTGCATCTCAAGATTGTGTCA
>JANAVB010016195.1:29221536-29230817 GCA_029216955.1 Iris pallida
TCGTTTTCCATCCGGTAATCTTCTTCTCGGTCCTAGAGATGTGTAGCCGCTGAATGCCGAGGCAACCCTCTTCGGTTGGCCGAGCCATAGACTCCTAACTCGCCCATCTCCGAAGATGCCGCCCATCTGCATTGCCCCATAGAAAGCTAGCAAAAGAGTTTTCAATCATATCGAGTACTTCTTTGGAGGCTTGCAGGCCGAGAGGATGTAGATGGGCATGGATGTAACCACGTGCTTCATGAGGATGAGCCTACTGTCGATCGAGAGGAGGTTCATTTTCCATCCGGTAATCTTCTTCTCGGTCTAGAGATGAGGGGCTCGAAGTCCTTCACTAGATTGATCCCACAAGAGATAGGACACCCAAGGTAAGTAAAGGAAGGAAAAGGCGTCGGGAATATCAGAACGGATGAGACCGCATGTGCCAAGCTCGGGGAGCAATCCGGATGCGTGTTAATGTAGCTTTTAGATATGCTAATCTTCTGACCAAAAGTATGCTCGAAACGGTGGAGCACTTGGCCGATCAGACGGGTAGTTTTGGAATCGTCGGAGGAGAAGATGATGAAGTCGTCTACAAAGGCGAGGTGGGTGATGAGGGGGATCCTACTGGAGTGCGTATATCGACTGAAGTCGCCTCTGGACTCGATTTTGTTGAGGATTCCGTTAAGGCCTTCCGCCGCTATGATAAACAACAATGACGAAAGAGGATCTTCTTGTCTCATGCCTTGCTGAGAATGGAAGAAGCCGAAGGACTTTTCGTTGATCATTACCGATAACCAGGAATTGCAGATCGCTCTCCAAATCGTGTTGATCCATCTCTCTGAGAAACCAAGTCTTCTGAGGACCTGCGACAAGTACTGCCAGTCGAGCCAATCGTAAGCTTTTTTTATATCCAGCTTGATCGTAGTATTGCCTCCACAATTCTTTCTTCCCATCTTGTGGACAAGATCTTAGGTTAGCAAGATGTTGTCGATGATACTTCTATTCTTGACGAATCTACTTTGTTCCTGTGAGATTATTTTCGGGAGAAGGGGAGCTAATCTCTTGGCGATCACTTTGGCAATGATTTTGTTGGTGAAGTTGCAAACACTTATCGATCTAAATTCTGTGAAGGACAAAGGGTTCTAGCACTTAGGGAAGAGCACCAGGGAGGTGCTCTAGAAGGCCAGCGGCAACTCTAGCCCTTCGAAGAACGCTCTGGTGGCTTCGACGAGATCTCCCTCCACGATGGTCCAACAATGGCAGAAGAATAGGCCTGAGAACCTATCTGGACTGGGTGCACTATCTTTGTTAAGGTCCTTCATGGCCTCGTAAACCTTGGCATCGTCGGTCGGACGCTCGAGGGAGAGGTTTTCATCATGGATGATCAACGAAGGAATGCTCTCGAGGAAGTCGTCGTCTCTGTGGATGGCCTCTCTGGAATAGAGGTTCTCGAAGAAGCTATGGCCTTCGACGGGATGTCTTCCTGGTTGGTCGCCCAAATTCATCGCTCTTCATCACCTTTTGAATGTGTAGGTGATTTCTCTTTTGTCGTATGCAAGCAATAAAGAATTTTGAGACGTGATCTCCTTCGATGTCCTATCGTTTTCTGTCCTTTTGGTGCCAGAAAGTCGTCTCGTTGTCGTTACAAACCTTGAGTTTGGCGTGCACCACATTTAGGGCTGCTCTCTGAGATGGCAGATCGTCTTTGTCAAAGTCTACCTCTCCCGCGATACCTCGTCTTCAGCTGCGTGAAGGGCTTGGATGAAGTCTCCAAAAGCTGTTCGGTTCTATGAGGACAGTGCTCTCCTCGTTGCTTTGAGACGAAGCGCAACCCGCTGAAGTAGGTTGATGTGAGTTGTCGAGGTCTATGCTGTTTGAACGATATTGAGGAAATCCGGGTGACTGTACCACATGTTCTGAAATTTAAAGCTTTTAACGAACATCGGTTTGTCGATGGACATCTCAAGGAGGAGGGGTGAGTGGTCTGATTCCGAGCGGTTGAGGTGGGTCACCGACGCGTTATGAATCTGATCGAACCAATGGTGGTTGCCCAGGATACGGTCGAGTCTCGACAATTGCTTATGGATCCCCTCTTGGGAGTTGGTCCACGTGAACTCTGTTGGCCCATTTGTCATAGTCAACCAGATTTTAATAATTGATCAAAACTCTGTCTAGATATACGAAGCTTGTTGGGACATCTCAGTTTCTTGGACATAAGCAAGATTGGATATTCACTCCGTTCAAGACTGAAGATCTGTTTGCCTACTTGAGTCTGTATTTCCTATGCAATGTAATTTTTCACTTTATTTTGAGTCTAGGAATACGTTGTACACCGAGTCGTACTGGCAAATAGGCTATCCCTAAAATAGTTCAAAATGTTTTTAAAATGACCTATCAAAATGTTTACAAAAAGGTTTTTAAAAAGGTTTTCAAAAATCACCAAAAATCTATTTTTAAAACCCTAACCTAACCCTGACAGAACTCGGCCAGAGTTCGGCCAGAGTTCGGTTGGTGGCCGTTTGATTTTTGAATTCTCTGGAACTTGGTCCTCCTGCAGTTGCGAATTTGACCGAGATTTGCTCATCGAGTTCTGCCCGAATTCTGCCCGAATTCTGACAGAGTTCTCCCTTTGGAATTCCTATAAATAGAGATGGATTTCGATCATTTCAATTCACTCATTCACTTTTAATCTTCTCTCTATCTAAAAAGCTTTCTGCCTTCCAAAGAGTTTTCTAGAGCTTTCATTTTCAGATCCCAAGCCAGTTACAATCCTCTAGTCGATTTGCCAGTACGGTACGGTCTAGAAGTTTCTGAGAGATTGTAATCAGAAGGCTTGATTGAAGAATACCTCTTCACATTTGAAGTTGGACGAGTTCTTCGTATCAAAGCTCACGTTGTAGAAGTTGCAAGGACTTCGTAAGAAAACTTGCAGTTTTTCCTATAGTGGATTCAACTGGTAGCAAGAGTTCTACCGACTGGATTAGTCCTCAACAGAGGGATACCAGTATACATCGCTGTCTTTGCGTTTGCTTTCTGAACTCTGCCTTTACATTATTTCAACTGTGATTATATACTGTGATTGTGTTGCTAACATTTTTTAATTAGCATTTATTCCGCTGCCAACTCTATTCACCCCCCCTCTAGAGTATTACGCTTTACTATATCGTTCCTATAATTGGTATCAGAGCGGGTGTTACAGGTAAAGCGAGGTAACAGTGCTATTATTTATTTATTATTTATTAGATCACAACACATCACATGGCTACTATGAAATTCACAAGTGAAGGTCAGGCCACAAATAGACCCCCTCTGTTTGATGGTACTAACTACACTTATTAGAAAACACGGATGAGTTTCTTCTTGAAATCTCTTGATTTTGACTTATGGGCTATTGTTCTTGATGGCTATCAGAAGCCACCTCGTATAAATGTCGAGGGAGTTTTGGTTGAAAAACCCCAAAGCAGTTATACAGAGGAAGAAAAGAAAAAGGCCAGTCTTGACGCACGTGCCATTAATGCTCTTTTTTGTACCTTAGATAGAACAGAATTTAACAGGGTATCTACATGCACAACGGCAAATGGTGTGTGGAAGCTTCTCGAAGTTACACATGAAGGCACGACTCAAGTCAAGGAGGCAAAAGTCAGCAGACTTACTCAAGAGTACGAGGCGTTCAAAATGAAGCAAAATGAAACAGTCACACAAATGTTCGAGAGGTTCTTGGATATTGTAAACGCTTTGTCCTCCTTAGGCAAAGATTACAGTAACTACGAAAAGATTTGCAAACTCCTGCGAGCTCTCACCAAGAACTAGATTTCGAAGGCTACAGCTATCATTGAAGGAAACGACCTCACCACAATGTCACTTGAAGTACTTATGGGTAAACTACTCACTCATGAACTGGAGCTACAAGATTTTGAAGAACCTGCTCCAAAGGAGAAGACTATCGCCCTCAAGGCTCAGCACAGAAAAGCTGCTGAAGATGACTCAGACAGCAGTGGATCTGACGCTGAAGATCAAGCTCTCCTAGCAAGAAAGTTCAAAAGATTCATGAGACATGAGAAGAGAGTCAAAGAGAACAACAGCAACAACTGGTATCAAGAAGATGCTGTCTGCCATGGCTGTAAGAAGAAGGGACATATGAAGAAAGACTGTCCCATCAACTCATCATCGAGCAAGAAGAACAACAGGTATGAAAAAGGTAACCTGAAAAGATCAACGTCTCAGAAATATGCCAACACCAGCATATGGCATGAGAGTGAAGCTAGCAACTCAGAAGATGAACATTCAGAGGACGCTGCAAACATCTGCTTCATGGCAATCGATCAGGTACCTACTAAACCTGTAGAAACATATGATGACTTCACCTTTGAGCAATTAGGAGATGCCTTCAGTGACCTGATGCTTGACTACAGGAAACTGTGTAGTAAATATCAGACCGCTAAGAAGGTACTCAAAGAGTACAAAGGAGAAATAGGAAGACTTACCGACCTACTAGCTGAGGTTAGAGCTAATGTTAGTGAGTCTGGTGAGCTTTCCTCTATAAAGCTCTTATTACACGAGACTAAACAGTCATCCGAAGAGAAAGACAAGATTATAGACCAATTGAGAGAAGATCTTTCTAGAGAAAAGAAAAGTCTTCAATCTGCACAAATCAGAATGGAATCACTCACTTCTGATTATACTAAGTTATATGACACTTCCAAAAGGTTGAAAATTAGGTTAGGAAAACAGCCTGAGCCTGCTGCTTCCTATCCTAACACGTGTCACTTACCGAGAATTCAGAACATTCCCAAGCCAAACACTGTCAGACCAAACCATATAAAACCTTTACCCCAAAAGGTTAAGCCCAAACATGATCATAGGTATGCATTCTTCTATACTAGAAAACCCAAACCTACCAACCATGCACACCACTCAGCTTTCAACCCTCGACATGCACAATGTCATTATTGTGGCCTCATTGGTCATATATCATCTGCATGTAGAATGAGAAAGCTTGTAGATTTAAATGTTTATGCTTGGATACCTAAAGCTAACAATTCAGGACCCTACAAGAAATGGGTACCAAAGGTTTCATCTGCAAACTGTTTTGTAGGTGGAACACCCTTCACATGCTAGAAGCAAATGGATCCTCGACAGCGGTTGCTCACGGCATATGACCGGTGACGCTACCCTATTTGCAATACTGTCGAAGAAGAAGAAGGAAGGTTATGTTTCCTTCGGTAATAATTTGAAAGAGTATATTATTGGTATCGGTGATGTTGGTAAGTCTCCCTATCCCGTGATTAAAGATGTCTGTCTGGTTACCGAGTTGAAACATAATCTGCTCAGCATAAGTCATCTAGCTGATCATGGTTATGGTATCAACTTTGGCAAAGACAAATGTACTATAGTTGATAGCTCAACTGGTAGTACTATCTTTGAAGGAATCAGGGAAGACAATATATATGTTTTCTATCTGTTGGAAGAAGCTAACATTTCAGGTAGATGCTTAATAGCCAAAAGTGATGAGAGTCATCTATGGCACATGAGACTCGGTCATGCAAACATGGATACAATTTCAAGATTATCCACAAAGAAGATAGTACGCGGTTTACCAGACATAACATTCAAGAAGGATTCGGTATGCAGCCAATGTGAAAAGAACAAGGCTACCAGATCCACATTCAAGTCTGTAAATGCAGTATGTACTACTAGACCTCTACAATTGCTACATATGGATTTATTCGGTCCTAGCAGAGTTGCTAGCCTCGGAGGTAAATTATATGCATTTGTTATTGTAGATGATTTTTTTAGATACACGTGGGTATATTTCTTGACATGCAAGAATGACACATTATCCGAATTTGTCGCCTTTTGCAAGAAAGTACAAAATAAAAAGGTTACATGATCAATCGAATTAGAAGCGATCATGGAGGCGAATTCGAGAATGCTGATTTCGAGCAATTTTGTGACACACACGGTTTCATACACGAGTTCTCCTGCCCTAGAACTCCACAACAAAATGGAGTTGTGGAACGTAAGAACAAAACTCTAACCGAAATGGCCAGAGTGATGTTAAATCAATTTAGCCTACCCAAATACTTCTGGGCTGAAGCTGTCAATACAGCTTGCTTTGTGCTCAATAGAGTTCTAATTCGACCCAAATCGAAGAAGACTCCATTTGAGTTATGGTTTGATAGAATTCCTTCAGTTTCTTACTTTAAGATTTTTGGCTGTAAGTGCTTTATTCTTAATACTAAAGACAACTTGGGAAAGTTTGACAAAAAGGCCGATAAGGTATATTTCTAGGTTATGCGGCCAAGAGCAAAGGGTACAGAGTCTTCAACAAACGTACCATGATCATCGAAGAATCAATCAACGTCACTTTTGATGAAATGAACCAAATGACTCTCGATGACAGTGATGAAGATCTGCCTACATCAAGTTCAATATCAGCTGAACCTGAACCAAGCTCTGCACTAGCTGAACCCCCTAGAGGAGATCCAGGAACCAGCTACCTACAGAGTCTACCGAAGAGGTTAAAATTTACAGCTGATCATCCACAAGATTTGGTAATTGGTGACATTACCAAAGGAGTAAGTACTCGATCATCCAGTAGAGATATTGTTTCTAGTGTTGCATTTATTTCACAGCTAGAACCTAAATCTATTGATGAAGCATGTAGTGATAGTTTCTGGATAGATGCCATGCAAGAGGAATTGAACCAATTCGAACGGAATCAAGTTTGGGAACTTGTTCCCAAGCCTATTGATCATCCGGTCATTGGCACCCGTTGGGTATTCCGAAACAAACTAAATGAGGATGGTTTAGTAACTCGTAACAAGGCTCGACTCGTAGCTCAAGGATACAATCAAGAAGAGGGTATCGACTACGATGAGACTTATGCCCCAGTTGCGAGATTAGAATCCATTCGATGTTATGTGCATTTGCATGTTTTCATGATTTCAAACTTTTTCAAATGGATGTAAAAAGTGCTTTTCTAAATGGCTTTATAAAAGAAGAAGTTTTTGTAGCACAACCTCCGGGTTTCAACGGATTTCAAAATCCTGACCATGTTTTCAAGTTGAAGAAAGCCTTATATGGTTTGAAACAAGCCCCTCGTGCTTGGTATGACCGTCTAAGCTCTTTTCTACTTGACAACGGTTTTTCAAAAGGAAAGGTTGACACTACTATTTATTAAATCTTTTAATGGCAAGCTGCTTTTAATTCAAATCTATGTTGATGATATCATATTTGGATCCACTGATGAATCTCTTTGTCAAGAATTTTCTAAGTGTATGCAGAATGAGTTTGAGATGAGCATGATGGGAGAGCTGAAGTTCTTTCTCGGATTGCAAATCAAACAAACCGACAATGGGACGTTCATTAATCAAGCCAAGTACACAAAAATTTGCTAAAGAAGTTCGATCTGGACAATGTCAAACCTATTGGCACTCCGATGGCAACTTCAACAAAGCTTGATTCTGACGAACAAGGCAAGCCAGTCGACACACGTAAGTATCGAGGTATGATTGGTAGTTTACTTTACTTAACTGCTAGTCGTCCAGATATAATGTTTAGTGTTTGCCTGTGTGCACGTTTTCAAGCTAACCCAAAGGAATCACATCTGACCGCAGTTAAGCGTATCTTCCGATACCTTAAGGGCACTTCTTCTGTCGGCTTGTGGTATCCCAAAACTAAATCCTTTGACCTTATTGGTTATTCGGATGCAGATTTTGCTGGATGCAAGGTTGATAGAAAAAGTACTAGCGGTACATGTCATTTCTTAGGCAAGGCTCTAGTCTCTTGGTTTAGTAAAAAGCAAAATTCTGTAGCCTTATCAACAACAGAGGCTGAGTATATCGCCGCAGGACGTTGTTGCGCTCAGATTTTGTGGATGAAACAAACCCTAGAAGACTTTGATTTATTTTCACACATATTCCCATTTTCTGTGATAACACGAGCACCATTAATTTGACTAAGAATCCTGTATGTCATCTCGTACTAAACATATCGAGATTAGACATCATTTTCTTAGAGATCATCATCAAAATGGAGATATAAACCTTGTACATAGATACTGAAATCAATTAGCTGACATCTTCACTAAACCTCTAGCGGAAGATCGTTTCAATTATTTACGTCGAGAATTAGGAATTTGGACGTCAATAATATTAATTGATTTTATTTTATGATTATATATCATTATGCAAAAACTGTGTTAGAGACAAGCTAATAAGAGTCTGTCTGTCACCACAACTACGGTTGAAGCGAAGCGGTACTTAAGAGTTCCCCGGTGAACCTCCGCCAGCTGGGACAGTACTCCTACAGCTAATCTGAGACAGTCGCTGTGTAACGACATTTAATTCATAAAATATTATTAATTATGTTATTTGAAGACTAAAATAACTAATCTTTGAATTAATATTTGCAACGAGTCAATGAAAAAGAAGTAGCAAATCAACTGAAAGAACCCTAGGCGAATTCGGCCAGAGCTCTGACCGAATTCGGCCCGAGTTCGGTGAGGGTGTATGTGTATATATCAGAACCCGAGAGCTTCTTCTCTTCATTACTTCCAAACTAATTACAACAGCAGCAGCAGACCCCGACCTCCAAACCCTAGTTCTTCACCAATCTTGCTTCCAATCTACTTGGTGAAATCCTTCCAAAATTTGGAATCGTGCGGAGATCGTTCTTCTCTACAACATATCCAATTTTCGTGAGGTATAACTCCTCTCTCTCCACCTTTCAAATTAGTGCTTTTTATTTCAATGGCACCTAGATTTAATCCGTCTAAGAGGAAGAAACCACTCCTAGTGAGGAAGGGTCCTCTTCGAATCCTCACACGGATTCTTGTTTTCGCCGTCCAAAAGAGCGACGGTGCTTTCGATGGGTTTCTTCTTTCAAACCCTCGATCAAGCTTTATTATGGTACGGTGACTTTTTCCACCCGTTCCATATGTAGCGGCGCTCCGTTTAAATGGACGGTATTCCCTGATCATCGTCACTTATTTGAGGCATTAGGGTTACACTTACTTGTTAAACTGTGCTTCCCAATAGCTCTAATGCCATTAGATTGTTCTATTGCAATCTCGTAGTTACACTTTTGACGTGAGCACACGTGTTGGAGGCATAGACATTGACTTCAATGATGTCCTTCTAGCGAGATTCTTGGTATTCCCAATGAAGTGAACCGCTAGTTGATATCACGGAATTCGATTTCCCCGAAGGCACTACACTCACGAGTTTTAAAACGGAACTTTGTGCACCTGACAGAGTACGTTCTGGAAAGTTCAAGGCTAACAACCTGAACTTGTTTAA